>PVHX01002900.1:0-103668 GCA_004024805.1 Geosciurus inauris
CTGAGGGTCAGTCCTTGCTAGGCCAACGCTTTGCAAACCCTTCCCTTCCACTCTATGCTATAGAATCCCAGAGCCATGAAATCAGATTCAGAGGGTTTTACAGATGTGGTACACCATCAGAGGCCAGGAGAAAGCCACATCTCTTGATGGACAAGGGTAGAGTCCCTGCTGGGTGAGGTCTGGGTGAGGTCTTAGGAACTGGCAAGTTGTAGAATTATTATTATCTGTTCTGCTGGATTTATGGAGATACTGCAGATGACACAGTGTCAGGAGTTTAAGAAATGTGCCTCACTGACTTTAGGGGCAGGGAGTAGCTTTTGTAAAACACAGTATCGAGCCCTTTGCATAGATACATGCATAAGTTTACCTCTCCCCCGCCCCTCTTGAAGCAACAGTCACCATGGTTCCCAGGGTAGCTCTTACTGCCCAGTTGGAGGAATGGAGGTTGTGCTAAGATGAGGCCACTACAGTGGTGTGTCCCCAATCTGTACAGCTGTGATCCTGGGTTTTAACCTCAGCCTTACCACTTTGGAAAGTAGATTCTCAAAGCCTAAATGTGCATCAGAAGTTAATTTTTCTTCCCTGAACATCTTATAGAGGTACAGATTTGGGAAACTGGATGACTGATGAGCTTGGTGTTTGATTGGTGTCCTTCCCAGGTCACAGTGGGAGATGTAACTCAGTATGATGAACTAGAGCTCTGTCATTGGAGTCAGCCACATTGGAACCTTGACTCTACCCAGACCAAAGTGTGGTCCAAGGTATCATGCTTCCACTCTAAACCCATTTCCTGGTCTTTAAGTGGAGAGTATAGAGTTGTTGGGGCATTCAAATGACTGCAGGTCAATTAGCAGGACACTTGTCTCTATATAACAAGTGCTTAAAAAATCTTCACTGTTATTTTTCTCAATGAAGTCAAAATCTAACTCAGTATCTTATTACTGAAGACTCCACCAAGTAAAGATTCCTGGCCCGCTGAGATGCTTACTAAAGGCAAAGGGAATATGGGATAAGTAGTGTGAGAAGGTAGTTATAAGTGGCAGCCAACCATGGACTCATTATGGAACTGAAGACTGGGATCACTATGAATAGCTCTTCTTTATTTTGTCGTGAATATATATTCATAATATGGTATATTTTTGTTATGAATACATGTATTCAGGAGTTACCAAGCTCAAACCAATGTAAGTTGAGAAAGAACTTTCTCATGTGCCATCTAATTGAAGTCATGTAAGGACAGTGAAAGGGGAGATCATTGTCTGGCCTTCGTCTCCACAAGGCTGAGGTGTGAAGATGAGAAATAACTTGAAGGATGACGCCCACATGTCATAGTGGCAGAAGAGGGAGAGGGATTCCTACTTGCTCCTCAGGGCCTCTTCCCTACATCTCAGCCCCCAATGTCACCTACTCAAACCCACACACACCACTCGACAATAAGAGCGATACAATCGTGACCAAATCCAAAAGGTGCTTTCAGCTCTTCTTAGGCCCTCAAACTTGCCTTTCAGACCCTGTTCCCTCAGCCTTCCTGGAAACTCTCCCTGGCACCAGGTGCCACCCTCTTGAGCCCTCCTCTGTACCCACACACCATGACCCCCATGGGCTTCCAGTCCGTCCCTGATGGGGATCTAGCTCTTGGACTCATTGAACCTTCCTGAGAGCCTTGCCTGTGCTGTCTCCTGCCTCCCGGGCTCTCACCTCTGACGGAGCTGGGCTTCGTCTCCATGTTCCTGCCCTTCATGGTCTGCAGTGCCCCTGTATTCCAATGGCTGGCTCTCCCAAGCTTTGCCAAGCTCAGATTCATCAATCATTTTTCTGCTAACTCTTTCTCAGCTCTGATGTTTATTGGAAGGAATAGACATCTCAGGGGAAGATGGTTGAGTTGATTTTACCCTTTAATCCATAACATACCAACATTCGAGGACTTTCTTTTTTGTTTTGTTTATTAATGCACTATAGTTATGCATCATGTTGGAGTTCATTTTGATGTAATTAAACAAGCATGGAATATAATTTGCTCCACTTCAGTCCCCCATATTTCCCTCCTCACCTCCTTCCCTGACCCTTTTCCTCTACTGGTCTTCCTTTTATTTGTTTATTATTATTTTTCTTAATGGGTGCTTTATAGATATACATAAGGGTGAAATTCACTGTGGTGTGTTCATGCGTGGACATAGCGCAGTGCGGTTGATTTTGCTTTCTCCCTCTTCCTCAGTAGCACACTTCATCTTCCCAAGAGGGGGCTCCTGTGGTGAACTTGAAGAGACACTCAGTACCTGTGGGTGTCCTGGGAACGCACACAGTGCTGGTCCCTGCCAATGTGTTTTGCATGTTTAATGATCAGCTCAGCGTTGTGAGGACTGTGTTCTGTCAGTTTGCGGCTCCCAACTGCTCCTCATCCCACGGTGTGTGTCACAAGTTACCCCCACAGGCTCTGGGGTTCTCCTAACAACTGTCACCACAGACAAAACTGTGCCTCACCTTCACAGGTTTGTTCCCTGGACAGCAGCTTCTCTGCTGTGTCTTAGGCTCTGTCCCTTCTGATTTCACTAATGATACCAACGTTCTTTCCAAGAGGCGGGACTGTCCAGCCTGGTGATTCATGAGAGGTCCCTTCCCCAGCATCCCCGCCAACATTCTGAATTGTACTTCTCTGTGTTTTTGTCGTGGTATAAAAAAGCTGCACCTTAAATTGTTTAAATTAGCATTTTTTAATTACTGAGTTTGAACATTTTTAATGAACATGTTAGTAATTTAGACTTCCCCATCTGTCAGTAGGCTATTTATAGTCTTAGCTCATATTTCTACTCCATTTACTGTCTTTTATTTTTATTTTCAAGAGCATTATTTTTTATTACTCATATAAATCATATGTCAGTTTCAGAAGCTGAAAGAATATTTTCCTGGCTTGTCATTAATTTAGGTTCTATGATTTTTTAAAAAATAGGAACCATTATTTTTCATGTAGCAAAAACAGTCTTGCTTTCCCTGAGGTCGGGGCTTTCTGTTGTGTCTAATCTGTCATTGTTCGTCTCAGTTGACAGCCACAATGTGCCCCTTCTCATCTGAGTCAAAAGTCACTCGTCATTCTGACTGCTTCCTCCCCCTTTGCACCAACCCAGTCACCACCCTGCCAGCTGGCGGCCAGCTGCAGTGGAGCCCACTCCTCTGCTCCTTGCTGTTGTTCTGGATTGGCCCTCTTGGGTCCTCCCTGGACTGCCCATGGCTGCAGTCTCCTGCTGGTTTCCCTGTTTCCAGCCTCCAGCCTCTTCCTGCTCCGTGCACCAAAACACTGACTGAGTGATCACTTCAGATGCACAGTCTAACTGGCACCTTCTCCCGGAATCCCTTGGGGATCCTGTTGGCTCACACTGTTTCCACCAGCATGGCTGATTATTGGAATCACTGCACCAGGCATTTATTTTGTCTTTTTAATCAGAACTTCTAGATCCCGACCAAAATTACAAAATGGAAATATTTGGAGGTAAGGTCGGGGAGCTGTGTTCAAGTGGAACCAAGTGTCTTTCCCCAGCACTGCGGGTCCTCTGTCCTCCAGATCCTGAATGAGGGTGGCCATGGCACCCTCTGGGAAGTTGCTCCAGATGGGCTTGCCCATGGCTACCTCTGCCACGCCTGGCCTCAGAGGCTGGTGAAGTGGTGCTGGCTGTTGTCCCTGCGGGCACTACACTATTTGTCACTTCTCTGCATTTAGCAGTGTCATGTCATCCTCTTGGGAAGTCTTTCCCTCATCAGCTTGATTCTTCCAGGCTTTGCCGAGCCTCTGACTTCTGGCCACTCACACTCAGGATGTCGCTCCCCTCCATGGTGTCCCTGTAGCATGCTCTGCACCACCTGCCTTGACCCTCACACTTCCTACTTTGCTTTCTAATAATGTGTCTGTATGTCTGTCTCTTCCGTCACACCTTGAGCTCCTTGGGGCGGTGGTGTTCATTGTCAGTATTGTACTGGGGACAATAGGTCTGGAATTATAACCTGAAGAGGAAGAAGAAATATGCTTAGCAGAAACCTTAGGACTACCTACGGAATCGTAAGCCAGAACACTACTGATTGTATTGTTAATATGAATGAACTTCTGAGCTGGATCTTGATGCCTCTAAGTTTATTGGAAGAGTCAGTTGACCATTACTGGTCAACATATCACCCCAAACTTCATGACAAAAAATCTCAGTGATTTATTACTGTTGCTGTTATTACTGTTGTTCCCATCTCTTGTTCTGGGCACACGGCTTCTCCAGTGGAAATTTGGGCTGTGCTGGTTTCTTCCCATTAGTCTCAATCACCACTCATGCAATGATATCTAAGGCAACATCTTTGGAAGAATGTTCTAGAAAGGCTCCCGTTGCATTCAGGGTGTCAATAAACATTTATATTTTATATATACTCATTCTTCTGCTTGTTGAAATCCTGCTTATTCTCAAAACCTGAATCAAATGTTTTGTATTTCTTAATTAAAAATAAAAAGCTTTAGGCAGGATTGTTGATTCTGGCTAGAGATTTTATGTTAGTGTGTGTATACACACACATATATACACAATATTGTACACTATATTATATATACATATATATATACACATACTTGCACACATGTGCGTGCAAGTGTGTGTAGCTCCTTTAGTCTATCTGGAGGAAGGCGAGAGACATTTAAGGGAATATCTATTGAAACACCTTTTATGCCTGAGATAATGTGTTAGATTTATTTAGATAATGTGTTAGATTTATTTTATTACTATTGAAAACCTTCAAGGTAGGTGAGGTAATAACTCAGAAGAAGAAGTGAGACTGAGGGTTGAATCAGGCTAAAACTCTAAAGTCCTGAGCATTCGTGTGCGTGCACACACACACACACACACACAGATACACTATTCACAAATAGTTGCAGCACCAATGCAGAACCTCCCATGGCCCATGCTTCCTTCTTGGGGACTCTTTTGAGGCCATGGTATAGGACAGTGAAGTCCAAGTTGGAAGATGCAATCTCCCTGGACAGAGTAGTTGAATCCAGAGTTTATAGAGATGAGGCAGCTGGGCTGGGGGCACAGAGCCAGAAGAGCAGCAGTGAAGAGCTGGCTCTGAGGTCCGCAGGGACACTCCCTCAGGTGCTTGAGGACCCCCACAGCACCACAGGGGCAGAGCGAATCCAGAGTACTTGGAACCAGCAGCTGCAGGAAGATGTGAGGCCAGCAGATGCCCAAACAGCTCCAACTGCTGACAGAATGGCTTTGACTCCAGCAGAGCACCAGGCATTTACCCAAAATGAATGAAAGTGTATATCTGCACAAGGATTTGTACATAAGTGTTCACGGCAGCTGCATTTATTGCAATAGCCCCAAACTGGAAAGAGCTCAGATGAATGGATAAACAGAGGTGGTATATCCCCACAATGGGATAACTTTCAACAATAGGATGAATAAACTACCAATGGAAATAACATGGAAGAGTCTCACATCACCCCACTGTATGACTAAAGCAAGACAAAAGAATGCATACTGTGTGGTTCCATTTAGATATAATTCTAGAAGATGCAAATTAATCCATAGTGTCTAAAAGACTATCAGTGGTTGCCTGTGATAGATAGCAACTGGGGGGCTGTGGAGGATAGTTAACAAAGCTCCTTTGGGGAATCTTTTGAAGATGATTAAAATGTTCTGGGTCTTGGTTTGGGGTGCATGTTTTTGCCGGTGTACCCAACTGTGAAAATTATCAAATTGCACATTTTAAATGACTGCTACTTTTCTATGTAAATTGCATGTAAATAAAATTAATTAAAAATAAAAATAAGAAAGGAAAAATGAGCACATGAGGCACATAGAAAATAAACAGCAGTGGTAGATTTAAAATCATCAATTAGACCAGTAGTGACATTAAGTACAAGTAGAACAGACATTCCAAATAAAAATAACACTTGTCAGATTAAACATTAACAAAACCCAACTATATGCTCTTTGTAAGCAACACACTTTAATGCAAAGACATTTACAAGTTGAAAGTAAAAGAATTCACAAAAATAACCATGTAGTCACCAACCAAAAGAAAACCGAAATTGATACATGAATTAATGTCAGGCCCAGTAGATTTTAAAGAACGATATATTTAAAACGACTGAGAGAAATGTTTCACAGTGGTAAAGGATAAATTCAGCAGGATAGACACAGTGTGTCCAGGATAATAATGAGTTTGTACATTTCTGATTATATAGCTGCAACTACATAAAGCAAAAATGACAGAATGAAAGGAGAGAGGGACAAATCTGCCATTACTGCTGCAGACCATAAAGTACTTTCTCAGTAGCCCACAGATAGACATCAATAGAGCAAGAAGACCTACAGATGCAGAGATTCGATAACACAATTAACCTCAGCTGACCTACAGGCTATTCACCAAACACAACCTCCAGCAATCGTACTCTTTTCAAGTTTTCATGACATATTTTCCAAAATAAAATTATAGACACAAATTGATTTTGACAAATTTCAAAGTATCGTGGGAATACAGTGTATGCTTTCTGACTCTGGGTGAATTTAATCACAATTCAGAAGAAGAGCTGGGGAAGAATTTTAAAGGGTTGAGAATTAAGACAATTCAGAATAAGTCATGGATCAAAAACTGCTATCAAGATAATTAGAAAATATTTCAAATTATATGTGATGAAAACCTATTAATCTAAAACTTAGGGTATTTACCTAAGTATGGGCCAAATTAGAAAGGTATGGCTTCCAATGTATAACTTAGAAAAGAAAAAAGCTAATAATTTAACCTTTTACCTCAGATATCTACATACACATATAAAGGAAAATAATAAAATAGAAACTAATATAAACGATAATAGAACAAATAATAAAAAATACAACAGAAAAATATATAAAGAAAAATAGCAGAAATTAAACACAAGAAAGTAGAGGAAAGAAATAATAGCAAATAAAAAGATAAGTTAATCTGTAATAACAGAAGATGACAACAGTGGAGAAGATCAGCAAAATCAAAATCAAAAGGCTTATAAAAATGTAAATATAATTATTAAGTAGTAACACTGTCCAAAAAAAGAAAGAGAAGAAGCCGGGTGCAGTGGCTCAAGCCTGTAATCCTAGCACTTAGGGAGGCTGAGACAGGAGGATCGCGAGTTCAAAGCCAGCCTCAGCAATGGCGAGGTGCTAAGCAACTCAGTGAGACCTTGTCTCTACATAAAACACAAACTAGGGCTGGGGATGTGGCTCAGTGGTCAAGTGCCCCTGAGTTCAATCCCCGGTACCAAAAAAAAAAAAAAGAAAGAGAAGGAAAAAATACCAACATCACGAATTAAAATGAGAAAAGTACAATCACTTTCAGACATTAAAATGATAAAAGAAAAGTTTATTGTAAAAAATGTATGCCGAGACTTTTGAAAATTTAGGTGAAATAGACCAATTTCATGGACAACACAATTTGCTTGGATAAAAAAGCATGAATAGCTCTTCATTGAGTAAGTCTCCTGAATCCAAAATAGAAAAGTTTCCCACAAAGAAAACTTGACATCAGAGTTTCTTCATGAGTGAAACTTCTAATATTTAGGGAAGAAAATATATTAGTATTACACAAATATATCTAATATTTTTCTTCTGAAAAATAGAAAAAGTGGGAACATTCTCAATTTATTTTATGTAATTAACATAATCCTGCTGTGAGAAATTGACAAGGATCCTACAAAACAGGAAAATCACAATCAATGTCTCTCATGAATATTGGCTAGAACTTCCTAAGATATCGTCAAATAGAATCCAGCAACACCTAAGATAGAATTGGACAAAGTGGGATTTTATTTCAGGACTTCAGGCTTGCATTAATATTAAAATTCTGCTCATTTTAATTTACACTTTAACAGAACACAAGTGAAAAAATCCATGATCACCCCAATAAATGTATGAAAATCATTGAAAAAATATTTCTATGAAT
This sequence comes from Geosciurus inauris, assembly GCA_004024805.1. Lineage (NCBI taxonomy): Eukaryota > Metazoa > Chordata > Mammalia > Rodentia > Sciuridae > Geosciurus > Geosciurus inauris. Next base: position 7,948 of record PVHX01002900.1, read on the forward strand.
GATTTAAAAATTTTACAAATTTAAGTTAGATGAAACTTCCTTAAACCCAGATGTCACTTCAGAAATTTCTGTGAGCCTCATAATCAGTGGTTAAGCATTTGATTCTCTCTTCTGAGGATGGGAAGAGAACACAGAGGTTGACTACCCTTGCCTTTAACCAGGTTTGCACCAGAAAGCCTGGCTAATGCAATCATGCACAGAAGATAAATAAAGATGATAAGAAAGGAATAATCAAGGCCATTTTTATTCATAAATGACATGTAGAAATCTTCCAATTCTACAGCCAGAATTGATAACTCAATTTAAAAAAATATGCTAGAAACAAGGTCTATATAAAAACAATTATAACAAAGAATAGAAAAATAAAATTGAAAAGGCAACTATTTGGAATTGCTTAGGAAAATGTCTAGGGAAAGATGGCTAGGATTCCACACTGAGCTACGCAAAATGCAACTGAGGAAAATTAAAGAACACTTGAGCAAATGGACGAATATTTCATGTTCATGAATTGAGACAATGGCCAAGAGAGTGTTAAGATCTTAATTCTCAATTCATATTCAGACTCAAAATAATTTTAATCAAAGTCCTAGTTTATTCTCTTTATGTTAGTATTATACATTATTTATAAAGAAGTTCAGAAGTTTTACAGTATTTCTATGGATATAAAATAACCAAGGTGATATCTATAAAGAAATTAGAGGATATGTAAGTTTTAAGACTTAATATGAGTGCGGTAATTAAGTTGGTGTGGGTATTGGCACAAAGACAGATAAACAGGCCACAAGTCAAAATTGAGAGTCAGAAAAGAGACTGACAGTCATTTGATTTACAGTGACACAGAATTTCACAGGAAGCAATCTTTTCAATACATTTGCATTTCTGAAACTCTATTATATGTATGGGAGGAAAAACTTCCTTCCTATCTCACAGTGAATAAAAAATTATGTGAGAAAATCATAAACAAAATCTGAAAGTTAAAAAAATCAAGCTTCAGAATAAAACAAGAGAATACCTTCATGACATGTTTCAGGAAAGATTCCTTAAATAGGCTGAAAAGCACTCGTCCTAGAAGAAAAGGAGGCAAATTAGACCTTATGAAGTAAGAGCTGCTCATCAAAAGCCACGTTATAAAAAATGACTGAGTGGCACCTTGGCAGAGGCAGGTGTGATGCTCTGGTGTCCCGTGCACCCTAGGCCCAGACTGCTGAGGAGGGCTTGCTCTCCCTGTCCTTGTCCCTTTCTTCATCTGGAGACCTTGTGCCATCCCAAGCTGTGTAGGTTTCCTTTTACCTGCAGAAGGTTCCAGTTTTCACATGCCTAGAATGAAGATGTAAATCCAATTCTGTGGTCCAATGGTGAGACTTTATCTTGCAGATATTCAGAGGGAACCCCTGAAAAAAGCAAGGATGGAGGAGTTAACTTAAATGACCAAGTACATACAAAATAGAAATCCACATGCCCAGCAGGGTGCGTTCACACAGACTTCCTGAGTTGCACAGACATCCACTTCTGGAGATGGAACTTACTTGTTCACTTCAGACAAATAATCTTGACTCTCTGAGTCTCATTCTCCCTATCTGCAGCAGGATAACTATAGGAATGGTTGTTTTTAATGATTAAAATACCAAAATATATTCCACAAAATACCAGTTCTCATGATGCTAATAAATATATCACATATAAGCTGTTCCATTATCAAATGTTTCAACAGTTCTGGAAATAACTTCAAGATTCTCAAAATAGAAACCTAGAAAAAAGGGATGTTTCTCCCCAGGGAACATTGCAATTCTCCAAGGGGGGTTGAGTGTTCAGTTTTCCAAGTTATGTCTGACCCAGGAAACATCTGTACAGGATGAAAGGCTAGCACGTTATGGCTACCCTTGGGGGAATGATGGTGTAAGACCAAACAGACATTACAGACTGCTACCTACTGTTACCATGTTACCGTGAGTGTTGCCACCACTATTACTGCTACAGTGTACATAATAATTATTAGGCTACTAATTATTACTTGGTAGCAACCATAATAATGCAAGAGGCCAAAGTCTAAATGAATGCAAGTCACACATCAAAATTCATGAAGCATCATTTTCCAAACACAATTTTGCATGTGAAGTTTTGCTTGGCTCATCTCTTCTGAATTCCATCAGCTTTAGAACAGACAACTTGGAAATAGACAAATCCCTTCTCCCCTTGCTAATTAGTATGATGGATTGCTGAAATGGGATTGTTCCATCGTAGTAGAGGTGAAGCCATTTCTTTTAATTAACCATAAAGGGATTTGAATTGATGCAAAAAGAAAGAAAAGTCCTGAACACGTCCATTTACCTGGGTTAATGACTAAGGAGGTCCAGGAAGTGGCATAGCTGTGGGTTCACATTTGCTCCTGAGTGCCTCACAAGACAACAGGTTTATATATAGCACTTTGCATATTCATATTGTTTTAGATGACATGGGGCTGAGGTGAACATGGACAGAAAAGGGTAGACTCACAGAATTCTGCAGTACCAACTTTTCTTCCACTGCCTTGCTGGATTACGCTATTAATTCCTCAGAATGTTTGAATTCTTCTAGTTGCTAGGTGATGAGTCATTTTCCATTATTCATGAGTGCAAACCTCAGTCTCAGTGTGCCTGCATTTGTTTCTTCATGTGACAGAAGCTCTGGACCACTACCCTGAGGGCTCTCAGCCCCTCCAGCATTCCAGGCTCCACGGCAGAACACCAGCACAAACCCAGGCTAGGGCTCGCTTTTGGGTTCTTAGATGGTCTCTTCCTCCCATGAGAATTAAGCAAGTCTCTCTGCCAGTTTCTTCTCTTTATTAGCAGTAGACCAAGATGAACTCAATACCTTTCAATCCCAAGATTGCAAAATCCCATGTCTTCAGTCTAACATCGAGATCAAACCACTAGGTTGGGTGAAGAATATGGTAAGCCTTTGTCACTGCTTTGCCCAATTTTACCTCTTTCAATTTATGGAACACATAGCTACCTGGTTCTTGGCTAGACTAAGAACCAGAGACAGTCCTCATTGAGTTGGGAAGATAAGCATAAGCAAACAAATATGATATGTGGCCCCTTCAAAATGATATGCACTCACTAACCAAGAGCCTGGAGAGAATGGGGTGATTGTTTGGCCTTCACAGAAGTCATGCCCATGTGGAGTTCTGAAGGTCTAAGCCGAGTCTGGCAGCTGGCTGAGATGAAGAGAAGGTACCATGAGAACTTGCAAAAGTGCTGAGAGATTGAAGATGCATATGGACAATGGCCTGGCCTAGGGTAAATCAGAGCTCTGACCCACTATTGGCAGCATCTTGCCCAGGGAACCAACCTGTCTAGAAGTCAAACTACATGTCTACCAACCAACCTAGGAAGCCAAAAAGCAATCCCTATAAAAATTGGCCTCAGATGGCCACATCTTGATTGATATCTAACAACCTCCCTACTTTTTTCCCCATTTCTATTCATGACCAACTGGAAAAGTGAAATATTCACTCCTAAGCAATCACATAGGCTGCCTGCCATGGAGCTGGCTCAGTCCAGCTTCCCTAGGCAACAACCTTCAATTGGGACACACGCAAAGCTTTCAGCTCTGGCCGGCTTTGGTGCCTGTCAGAGGTGAGTGGTTGTAGCTGGCTTCTGGGATATAGCAAGCTCAGAACACCTAGCCTCTGCTGCTTCTCACTTGTGAATAGTTGTTTATTTCTATAGTCAAAGCTTGGAGTCCCAGAGGTAAAGGCCTCCAGCAAGCTCTTCCCATGGCATCTGTCCACCCTATTGCTCCCTTCTGGAGTATCCTCCTGTGGCCATCTGACCAATTGTCCCTATCCCTCCAGCCTCATCACAGCCTGTTCCTGCACAGAGTTTTGTCTGACATCCACGGTCGTGCTTAGCTCTGTCTTCTCTGGACCCAGCCAGCCAGTTAGCTGTAACAGCATTGAGGACAGATCAGCTTCTGCCCTCTGGGGCTGGTGAAGCCGGCAATGTAAACAAAGGATTATAGCAAACCATGAAAATGTGCTAAATGGAGATATGAAAACAAGTCATTCTGTGGCCAAGAGAAGAAACACTGCCCCTCAGATAGGTTTGGGTGTTGGGGCTGATTCACAGTGAAATTCAGTCAGGCTCATCACTGCTGGATGGTGCTGACAGGGGGAAGTGAGACCCCCGGAGGGCATGGAAAGAAACTCAACAACTTGGTTCCAAAGGCACCCAAGGTGTCCATCACTCCCATGCACTCTCTGGAGCAGCTGATGCCTGAGACACTGGAGGGAGGGCCTGGTACCACTGACCTGCTGCAGCTTTGTGCTGGCATAGAGGACATCAGTTTGGGAAGAGGTTGGCCTGAATGTTGCATCATCTGCGTGCAGGCTGCAGCTCTGTGCTCTGCCCCAGGCTGTGGCTCCTTCTAGAAGCCCAGAAGGCCAAGGATAGCCAGGCAGACACACAGCCAAAGAGGCTGCAGGGAGGGAGCAGATGTGACCCACTCTGTGTTCGCACTGGACTAGTGCTGGCCACTCTCTGGAATCCATTTAAAACTTTTGTGGAAAGTCTCAGCTTTGCCAATCAGGATGGACTTATGCAGTGGCTGGCAGGTGGTTTGGGCATGGAGGACTGGGGAGTGGCATCATGCTAGAGCTTTGGAGAAAAAAGAATTATAATGACATAGTAAGAGCAGCTGGCATCTGTCAGCTCTGCATCAACCCTTTGGGGCCCCACACCTGCAGCCTCTGTGCAGCCTACCCACAAGCTGGGTCATGTCCACCCCACATCACAGACAGCAGTAGTTATGGGATGCTGACCATCAGCAGGTTGCTAAGCCCTGGACATGCACTGCCTCCTTTAAGACCAGTAATGGCTGCCTTGCAGGGAAGAATCGTCACAACACCATTTCACAGATGAGTAAACTGAGGCTACAGGGCTTTCCTTATGTGCACATGATCACCCTTTGCGAGCTAGTTTTCACACATCTAAATGACTACAAATCACCAGCAGAAAGTCTAAAGGAAATCTCTCCAGGGGATTGGGCAAAGGGGTAGAGGGGGAGGAAATGTTTCTAGAGAGCAGCTTTGGCCCATGTGAGAGTACAGGGCAAGAGTCAGAGGGGCATCGAATGCCCAGCGTTCCCACTGAGCATGGCCATATCATTTTACTGATACCCTGATTATTGAGTGTCATGAGTTCCCTCTCTTTACCCTCCATGATCCCCATGAGATGTCCTGGGCAACATTCTCCACCTGCCGAGTAGACAGGGGCTGCCTCCTCTGGGCCCCCTTCAGGATGTGGCCATTACCTGCTGACCTCTCTGTTTTCCTTCTGCACCACAAGGCTCTAAGGGCAGGGCAGTGCTCAGCTGGTGCCCACGTCCTCAGTGCTAACTTGATGGAAGGGTGCCAGGGAGAGAAGGAACGGGGCTGTGGAAGCAAGCCTTGGCAGCCCAGCCCAAAGTGGAAGACCACAGGGTGGCCTGGTCTCCAGGAGTGGGTGGGGGTAGAAAGGTGTGCGTACCCCTGGTGACCTTCTAGACAGCTTTGCAGGAGCTAGGCACATGAGTGTGAATGTAAAATTTCAAAATGTTTGAATGATGGTAATTAATTCAGATATTTTTAAATATCATGTGGGCAATAATAATAATATTAATGATAATCCTAAAGGCCAAACAGGACTTGCAGGAGGCTGGTGCTGCCCTTCTTCCTCAAAGAAACTGACAATGGGGAGACGCTGGCTAAGGTTATGTTGTTTAGTTGAGAGAGAGAATGAGCTCCGCACAGGAGGGGAGAGCTGCCTGGAGCTAACAAGCTGTTGGTCGGGGTCCCCTTGTTCACTGAAGACCCAGTTAGTCTTCAAAGGCTTGCTTAATGGCTCCTTGGATTGGCCCCAGGGAGCATCTGGTTCTTCGTAGGCTGTCTGTTTACAGATTTTCCACATATTCTAATTGTGCCATTCAACCTCAGAAAAGCAGCTCCAGGCTCAGCTCAGCATGATGGCTGGACTGGTCTCCAGGCCACCTGGGTCAGGAACCAGAAAGAGCAACTAGAGCCCCTGGGAGGAAGGAGGGAGGAGGAGAGGGTGCATCCTGGTTCCATCACAGCTGTCCCTGCTTTGGGCAGCCACCAGTGTCTGCACTCCACAGAGGGCGGGTGTGCTGTGTGTCACCCCTGTGCTGCCCTAGTTAATCCTCACAATAGCCCCAAGTCACAGAGGACAGAATGAAAAGGCGCAGAGATGTGCTCAAGGAAACACAGCATGGCCGTGTTTTAATTGCACCCACCCCCAGGCCTCAGTCCCTCCCACACACCTTTGTTTTTCCTCCAGGGAAGATCTGGGGTCAGGCTTGGCACCTGCACACAGTGACTGGGGCTGCTCACTTTCCCCTCATTCATCCTTGGCCAGCCCACACATATGCTCTTTTTTGTATCCTACTGTTTTTTATTTACTTAATGTTCAATTGGTCCTGAGACTTTGAGTTTAACATGGAAGCTTAGGTTACTGAATTTACAATTTTTTTCCCTAATACTTGCATTCAAGCTGAAAATTTCCCTCCAAGCCTTGCTTCATCTGAATCCTGCGTTTGTTCTTTTTTTTTTTAGAGTTTTGACTTCTTTCTCTTTTTTAAGATTTATTCTACTTAGGTATACATGATGTGTTTCTTCTTAGGGTTCCCTTAACACGTGGTGTAAATAAAATATTTCCTAATTTTCTTTGTGATCTTTTTTTTTCACCTCACAAAGCTACTTTAAAAAAGCACTGTGTAATTTTAAACATTTGGGAATCATGTAGATACTACCATACCTTAATGATTTCTCATTGAATTCCATTCGTTCAGAGAACGCACTCTGTATGTGTTCAACACTTCAAACCTCTCCTTGGATTTGCTGTCTCCTGGCCTGGTTCTCGCCCGAGGAAGATCTACCTTGCCCCTGTTCTCCTGCCCTTGCAGACATTTGGCCACATCTGGAAGCAGGCTGATCATCACCACCGAGACAATAATGCTGCTGGCACCTGGCGGGTGGAGGCCAGGGATGCTGCTGGACACCATGCAGCGTGGGGCAGGTGCCATCACTACCTACAACAGAAGGAGCTACAACTGGAATGGGAAGGTGCTGAACTGAAAAACACTGTGAAATGTTGTTTCAATAATATTTATGGATTCTGTCCACTGGTTTTGCTGATTACTCAGAGAGTAGCACTAAAATTCCAATATGCTTGTAAACTTTCTTTAGGTTCTGTTAGCTTTGTTTCACATATTGTCAATGTTATTAAATGCATATGTACATTGCAATGCGATGTATTCATGAAAAATCAATAAATACTTTTACCATTATGAAATGTTCATCTCTTCTTCTACTACTTTCTGTAGCATTAATATGACCACAACAGTTTTCTCGGGCTGAACGTTTGAATGGTGTGTCTCCTGCTCCTTTACTTTCAGATTGCCATGACTCTAATTCTAAAGTCTGCATATTATACACTGAAAGTAACAAGCTATTGCTTTTTAATTTGGTTGGAAAATCCTCTTCTTGTTTTTGGGCTCTTTAAACCATTTACATTTAATGTAATGGTTGGTGTGATTGGGCTAAAATTTACAACCTTGAAATTCATCTGCTCTTTGTCTCACATGTTTTTGATCTGCCCTCCCCCCAGACCTTTCCTGTCTTCTTTTCATGTAGGTCTATTTTATCTTCTATATTGACTTTATAAAAAAGTTTACTTATTTTGGTTAATTTATGCCAGGAAATTCTTCCAGCAGACAAGTTTCATATATACATTGTAAAGCACATATATTTGTGTCTATATATCATGGAATATATTCCCACAAATGTGGATCCTGAGGCAGAATGCAGACCACAAGGCTTCAAGTCTGTGCTGCTGTCTTCTATAAACATGGAACCTGGTTAGGGGACAGGACACACTAGTGGCTGCCAGAGTATAGGAGGGGGGGGACCATAGAGGCAAGCAGGAGGAGACTTGGACCATGATGGGATGCTCTGAACCATGGTAGTTGCAGAGGACATGACTCTGTGTGCTGGTCTAAATAAACAAACACCACGGAGGATTTACTTCTTGTAAATGAAGTACAGCTTGGGCTGAGATTGTGGCTCAGTGGTAGAGTGCTTGCCTTGCATGTGTGGGGCACTGGGTCTGATCCTCAGCACTGCATAAATAAATAATGGTCTTGTGTCCATCTACAACTAAACATTTTTTAAAAATGATAAAAATAAAGCATATCTTTAGAAAGATAATATGAAACAATTAGAAAGCATTTATATTAAACACCAATTAAAGAAAAAGAAAACCCCTTTTAGGCCAAGGGGTGAAGGCAGAGTTGGAACTCTCAGAACAGGGATAAGAGCATCCCGGAAGAAGTCTGGCTTTTCTCTTCATCTTCTATGATAGAACAAATAGCCCATTTTAAAAAATCCGATTTCAGGGGCTGTGATTGTGGCTCATATGTACATATGTGGTAGAGCGCTTGCCTCGCATGCATGAGGCACTGGGTTCGATCCTTAGCACAACATAAAAATAAATAAAATAAAGATATTGTGTCCATCTACAACTAAAAAAAATATTTAAAAATTTAAAAAAAAAACAAGCCTTACATTTGCATCATATTGCTGTTTAAACTCTAGTCTCCATGCTGCTTTGTGGTGGCGGTGATGGGTAATTGAAACACATGCTCCGTCATCCCAGTCACCTTCCGACAGCCAGGCACCACGCACAACAGCAGGAGCCATGGTTGGCGGCTGTCACTCCTGCATTGGCAGTACCTGGCCTGTGCCTGCACCCAGGCAGCGAGCTGGACACCCAGTGAAGTGCACTCTGCATCCTCCTTTATCTTCCTTTCCTCGTTTTCCTGTTCCTGAGGCAGATCTAAGCTTCCTCCCTCTGCCTTTTTTCGTCAAGCTTATGCATTTCCTCCAGCATTTGTCATAGTGCAGATATGAGCTCATAGTGAGCTCTCTGCTCTTACCTGTCTGCAAATGTCTTTGCTTCACCTCTGTTGAAGATAATAATTTTGATGAATGTAGTGTGTTTGTAATTTACGGCTCCTTTTTTCCCCCAGCATTTTCAAGCTCTCACCTGCTTTCACTGTTCTGCTGTTTCTAGTGGCAGTCTCCTTTACTTGTGTCGCTCCCTTGTGTGTGATGCATCTCCTCTGGCTTAGTGCAGGTTTGTCTTTGGCTTCTGTTTTTGGCCTTTGGACTCCATGGTACACACCTATGTTTTTCTGTTACTTGTGCTATTTGCTGTTATCTTGCTGTTGCCAGTCAATCACTTTCTGCAATTCTAACTTCTTAGCCGTTATCTCTTCAAATATTGTTTTAGCCTACCTCTTCTCCCTTCCTCTCGTGTTCCAATTACACATGACGGGGCTGACCCCTTGGTGTTCCGTCCATAGGGATGGAGCCTTTCTGTGCCTGTCTATCCAGTCCTCAAGCCTCTGCATCTTCCAGGCTGGTGTTTCCAACCCACTGTTCATTCAAGTTCACTGCTCCTTTCCTCTGACATGTTGCTCTTAAGCCCTTCAAATGGATTTTACCTGATTTTGTATTTTTCATTTATAGTATTTGTATTTAGGCCTTCGGTTTTTAAAAATTTTTTTAGTTGTTGATTGACCTTTATTTACTCATCTGTTTATATGCGGTGCTGAGGATCAAACCCAGTGCCTCCCACATGTGAGGCGAGCGCTCTACCACTGAGCCACAATCCCAGCCCTATTTAGGCCTTCTTAATAGTTTCTGTCTCTCCACAGACATTTTCCAACTGTTCACACACGTTATTCCTTTTCACATTGAACACATTTTCCATATCCATAGTGCAGTCTCCATCTTACGATTACACTTTTAAAAGGCAGCCTCTGGGCAATCAAGGTTCTGTGGAACGTTCCCTCTCTTGATTATGGGCTGCAAGTTCTTGCTACTTTGCATTTCTTATAACCTTTGGTTCTATATCGAATGTTTTGTGCAATGAGCAGGGGAGATGGAGCTAACTAACATTGCTGAGAGTGGCAGGCTGCAAGTGGCAGGGGGCACACTGGTCTGTGTGTAAACTAATCTGCATGAAACTGGGGTGTTGCATGCTTTCATTTAGATTTAGTGCACAATCACCTTTAATTACTTCAAGAGAGGTAAGGAGACGTTTCCCTGGGATACGAACACAGCAAACACTCTAGAAATTTGGTATGCTTTACAGATTAGCTGCTGAATTTCAACTTTAGTCTGTCTATCTTTTTATCTCTCCTTAGATGTCGGCTTTGGGGATTTCTGGAGTTATTTTCTTTCATTGGTCTTGGCCCTGAATGTCTATGCCTCAGGTGACCTGCTTCTGTCTGCTCCCTGGTCCCAGCCTCAGAGCTCTGCAATCCGAACAGCTTGGGCCACTTCAGAGGGTGTACTTGGTGCTGCTACCCAACCTGCTGTCTCTGGAGGATGACCACCACACCCTTACCCTTCAGAGGTCTGGCAGTGCATTCTGCAAAGGCTTCACTTGGCTGGGAGGAATTCGGTGCCTTGGAGGCAGCGCTCCCAGCCGCCTCTCCATCTGCAGGTCCAGTTCCTTGTCAGGGAAGTGCCTTGTGCACACCAGCCTGGGAAGGAGGGTCTCCACTGCATTTCCTACCATCGGATGCTGCTTTAAACCATTTTTTTGAAGATGCTGCATATTATTGATCTGCTTACTTCTGTCTCTTCCAGACAGTGAGCTCTGACGACAGGAGCCATCTCTGCATCATGTGCCCCAGTGCCAGGAATCGGGCTGGCACTCAGCAGGCGTTTGGCGGGTTCTGAGCCTCATCATTATGAGCTTGGTGTGAGCTAACGCCACTGGGGACGCGGGAGCCTCAGCCTTGGGCACTGCTGAGTCATCCCTCAGACGGCTTAACAAATTGGTTATCTGGGGGTTTGAAGCTAGATTTAATGTCATTTTTTTATTAAGCAAGACGGGAAGAGAATCATTAAAGTAATGACTAAGGACATCTTGATGAGGTGACATTTAAAGGGCATTGTCCAGGATCCAGTCCCCAATTCAGAGCCTCCTCATATGACATTATTGAATTCCTAGTTGCATGGCCTCATAGAATGAAATAGGACCTTGAAGCTGTTTTATTCAATATCTTCATCTTAAAGAGGGGGACATAGGACCTGGAAAGAGCTTTCAAACATTTGCCTTTTTTTCAATCCCCCCAAAATCAATTTGGTAGAAGAGCCAGGCCTAGAAACTGAAATCCTGTCTAGCCTACAAGACAATAGATCAAAATAGTTACTGCAACAAGTATTCCCACTGTACTCAAATTCCTGGCTGCTCACAAAGTGCACATACCTACACCCTCCTACCCCACACCTCCTACCTCCACACCCCCTAGAAGCCTCTTAGCAGGCATATCTGCCTGAGTCCTGACACCTCACGCTTTGACCAGGTTCTCTCAAGGTCAGTGTCATTCTCTCCCTTTCTGTGAGGGCCTTCAGATATCCCAGTGGTCATCACTTTCTGTGGGACCTTTCTGCCTCTGCCTCTGTCTCAGTCCCAATACACATCATGTTGTATCAAAGCATATATTTTCATATCTTTTCCTCCAGAGAGAAAGGGAATAGGATACCCTCTTCATCAGCACTCCCTTGGGGACCTAGACCAAAGACTGAAAGCTCATAATTGGGTCTCAATAACTACTGAATGGTAAAATCCAACTCCCTAGTCAATAATGGACTAATCCAACTCCCTACTTAGTGATGGACTAATCCAACTCCTTACTCAATGACAGACTAATCCAACTGCCTACTCAGTGATGTACTGATCCAACTCCCTACTGAGTGACAGACTAATTCATCTCCCTACTCAGTGATGGACTACTCCAACTCCCTACTCAACAATGGACTAATCCATCTCCCTACTCAATGACAGAGGAATCCAGCTGCCTACTCAATGATGGATTAATCTAAATCCCTACTCAAAGATGGGCTAATCCAATTGCCCACTCAATGATGTACTAATCCATCTTTCTACTCAATGACAGAGTATTCCAACTCCCTACACAATGATAGACTAATCTAACTGCCTACTCAGTGATGTACTGATTCAACTCCCTACTGAGTGACAGACTAATTCAACTCCTTACTCAATGATGTACTAATCCAACTCCCTACTCAATGATAGACTAATCCAACTGCCTACTCAATGACAGAGTAATCCAGCTGCCTACTCAGTGATGGAATGATCTAAGTCCTGCTCAGGATTAGGCATTGGTCCTCCTAACTTCCATAATCCCTAGACTTTATCAAACCCCTACCAGGAAAGAATTATTATACCACTGGCACAGGTGAAGGGATGGAAGCTATGAGATTTCAGTTAACTTGCCTGAATGTCAAACAAGGACAAGTAGAAGCCCAGACTTATATCTCAGGTCTTTTGATTCCATATCTATTGTTGTTTCAATTGTATCTTAATGAGGGGATTCTGGGGAGAGGGAATATGTGAAGCATAAATGTGATGTATTGCATTCATGTGCATCCATGCTGATATGTATCAGTCAGAGATCAAAATTCTTTGCTAAATACAGATGACCCTTGATATCTATGGGTTCCACATCTGCCAATTCAACTAACTACAAATCAAAAATATTTGGAAAAAATTGCATCTGTACTGAGTATGTACAGTCTTCTTTCCTTGTCATTCTCTAAACAGTACAGTACACCAAACATTAACACAGCATTAACATTGTATTGGTATCATAAGTAATTTAGTGACGATTACAGTAGATAGAATGCGCATGCATTATATGCAAGTACTGTGCTATTGTATATAAAGGTCTTGAGCATCTGCAGATTTGGGTTTCTGTGTGGAGTCCTGGAACCAGTCCCCTGCAGATACTGAGGGACAATTTTTATACATATGTGCAAATATATGTGCATGCCTTTAAATATAAATATATATGAATACATCTATTTATGTTGTGTGTATATACACACATGAACGCAAGAATGCTTATATTGATTCAACATTCATTTATGTATTTAACTTGATACATTTATAATCTAGACATTTGATATTATGCACATGGATCTTCATAAAAAAAATTTGCCCAATTTAGATGTCAAAAAACCCTGGGCCTTTCAGCTCAGCTGTGTCTGTGTCGGCATGCATAGTACCCTGTGTCTACTAAGGTGCAAAGTAGGAGATTAACACTCCCAGCATCCATCTGCCTAATTAATGAGGTCCTATTGTGCTTGCCTCATGAGTCACTGCACCAGGCAGACGCCTAGAAGTTCTTCCTCCTGCAGGAGGTCTCTCACCCGTGGAGGAGGCAGGCTGCTGTGGTTTGCCCACAGACACCCTCCCCCCAGAAGCTCCAAGGCCACAGACAACACAAAAAGGAGGTGCAGAGTCAGGAGGCAACCCGATCAGAGCAGCGTGAGGAGGCGCCCAGGTGTGGACTCTGGCCTGACTCTTCCTGGTGCATCCTCTTCCCATTCCTTGTGGCACCTCCAGAGGGACTAGGGAACCACCAGTCACCCTCTGTCTTCTCCTCGCAGTCTCTCGGGGGCACTAGGATGGCTCATTTCTTGGTTAGAGGGTTTGGATGTTGAAGCCATCTGCTGTGGCTCACAGACCAGATGACATTCTCTTCAGGACTTGCTTTCATAAACACCATCCCATCTCAGACCCGCCGGGCCTCATCCTGCTCTTCTGGAGCACAGAGATCAAGGACCTGGAGACAAAGCTGGGGCCCTCCTTTGCCCAGGACACAGCTCACATGCAGGTGTGCACAGGGGCTGCCCAACTGGCTGTGGGCAAGGGCCTGGCAGCCCAGGAATCAGAAGATGAAGACTTGCTTCTTTCCAGCAGAGTGAGTCCAGTGACTCCCTGATGGGCACTTGATGGCCATAGAGGCCCAGGTGGTCCTAGAGCGCCCTCTGCAGGAGCACCCGATTCCATCTCCACTTCTCCATCTACCTCATTTCCCCCTTTCCTCACTCTCACCTGCCATTGGACTCTGTCTTTGAAACATCCTCTCTCGTGAACACCAGACCCACCCCTCCTTCCTTAGAACTCTGCAGCTCTGGAGTGAGAGTGCCACATTCTCAGGTTCCTCACAGTGACCGCCATGATGCAGAGCCACCCACGTGGGAGTTCACACAAAGAATGAGCTGTTTAGGGTCACACATATACACTTCCTGTTTACTATCCAAGAAATCAAATTGGGATGGCCACATGGACATCTCCAGGTCTGTATAGGAGCTGGTCTCTATGGGAGCCTGGAGCTTCCTGCTAACACAGACAGAATACTCCATGCCCTCTAAGGCCAATGACACGGCAGAACTACATGCATACTCATGCTCACATGTACACACACCCTCAGATACATATGCAAACACACACACAGGCACACACAGGTATGCCCATACATGCACACACAACGTGCACAGGCATAAAACGTGCAACCCTTCACACAGAAACATGCACGTATTCACATACATGCTCACACACACTGCAGGTGTTTCCATGTGAGAGTCACACTTATGTAGGCTGCTGCCCACACATCCACCAAACACCCTCTGGATTGAGTGACCTCAAAATCCTTGTATATGTCAAAAATATAATGGTAATATTAAGTGGTAATAATTCAGTGAAAAATAACTCCAACACACCTTTTTAGAACACAATCATTACCGTGCCCGAGATCCCTAGAGTTGCCAACCGTCTTTAGACCAGTGATGCCAGCACAGAGAGTCACTCTTTAGGAAATAACAACACTGCAGAGAAAGGCGCCCTGGAGGGCTTGGCTAGCCGTTCTTTTCTTGGCTCCCTCCTCAGGCAGCATAGACTTAGGTGGTGGCTACCTTCTGTGGTCTCCCCTGCTGCTGCGCCTGCACCCAGTCCAACTTGTCAAGGAGAACTAAGCAGCAGCCTGCTTGGGGTTGGAGGGTACTTCTGGGACATGGTGGGGAGCATAGACATGATGCCAGGCTTGCTGCCATCCCCAGTCTACGGGCTTGCAGAAACCGTCCTGTAGCTTAGGGAGACGGTGGGAATGGCAGAGAACCCAGCCAGAGAGCTTGGGCCACACAGCTACAGACACTCTGAGTTGCCACCTCCAGGCTCTTAGGAAAACAGGGGTTGTCCTTTGGCTTCAGTTTTGACTGCAGGAGAAAGCAGCTAAATGGTGCCATGATTTTGTGGTATTTTTCCATAACAAAAAAGAAGAAAGAAATCAATGAAAGTATTCGCTGAGTGGAGAATGGTTTACTAATATGATAACATTTATATAAAGTGGAATTCTGTACAGAACATTAATTTTTAGGACAGGTTTGTAGTAATGTTGGTCAATACTTATAAAATTAAGTGATCAAACCATGACATATTTTTACATTTATTGTGTATTTTTAATAATGTTCAAATAGCTTTCTCTTAATGTAAGATGTCTGCAAAAAAAAAAAAAAACAATACCAAATTGCTAGTTCATAGTGAATATTTATGAAGGTTAAGATTTGCAAAGATGCTAATTTTAATATTTTATCATTTTAGTTGTCTTCATGTTTTCTATAGCATCTGTTTTGTCAGAAGAGAAAAAGCTGAAGTGCCTCTATGAGAAAACTGAAAGAAAATATATTCCTTCTCTTACCACACTCTCCTGGTTTCTTGCTGAAGACTTTATAAATATATAAATAGAATAACTCATGGAGAAGAATTAAGTATAGATGCAGATATGGAAGAATCGAGTTTCATAATTTCAAAACGGGATTGGTAGTGTCTGCTGGCTGTTGGGAAAGTGGAGTCACTTTTAGGGACAGGAACCTCATCCACCCAGGGCCCTGTAGCAAGCCTCTCCAGCCTCCTTTTTTTCTTTCTACACCTTGTGAATTCTGATCAGTTTGGATACATTTACAGGAAGCAAGTGTTTTCCCAGAAAAAGTTGCTTTGTGAACCAAGTAACTGATGTCACCTGATGATTTGTGCAAAGCAATCCCCCCAGAAGCCTTTGCTGACCACTCAGTCTCACAGCTGTTTTGCTGCTTTTAGCACACACACCTCTGTGCAATTCCCCTGTTCATTTATTTACTCATTCTTCTAAAGGGTGAGTCTAAGTAAGAACTTGTGTAGCAGATAATAGGTACTCAATAAAAATTTGTTGAGTTCATCATTGCTTATGGCTTCTCTATGTCCTGCCCTGGTATTAGGTGGTGAGGATGAAGAGATAAATACAACCCAAATTCTATTTAGCATGAGGTTACTTAAGGCTTTAAGATGTATGACATTCAGGTGTCAGGTAGTCATCAGATTGATTGACTTATGTGTGAAATTAAAATTTAAGTTTGCCTTGTAACCCAGGACACATCAATACACCCATATCGCATATGTGCTGGCACTCATGCCACATGTTAATATATGCACACGTATGTGCACACCCACAAATGGCCTCTTGAGTTATAGGAGCATGAGAAGACACCATTAGATACAAAACGTTGTGAATGTATTGCTGAAAGTTCAGATTAAGCTGGATATGGATGAGGAACTGAGAGGTCCCATGCTACCTGTCGAGAATTGCTTCATTACTACTGGCCTGAGCCCCTAAACACAGCTACCCCATCTTGTTGATAAAGAGATAATGGACAATCATACCCAGGTTCCAAGCCACATAACCAATTAAATGTTATCATCTTTGGCTTCATGATCCTGTAAAAACCTGAAACACATGTTCCAATCAGGAAACAATTGTGATTTGTTGAACAAAGTAGACTGCAAGTAGAGATTATGGAGGGAAAGAAGGAAGAAGAAGCATTGCTTTCTCAGGCTTAGTGTAAAAGAGTAGAAGAGATTTAGTCGGCTAGCATATAGTCACTGCTTCTCTCCAGAAAGACAAAACCAGTAGGGTGTGTGTGTGGTGTTTAAGAAATTGGCTCAAGCAATGATGTCTCCAGGCTGGGCCACCAGGCTGGAGGCTTAGAAAGAGCCCAGGCTCCAATCCAGAAGCCATCAGACAGAACCCTCTGCTCAGGGGAAGTCAGTCTTTCATTCCATTCAGCCATTAACTGGTTGGATGAGCTTGTTTACATTAGGAAGGCACTCTGCTTTACCCACCCTCACAGAAACAGCCAGAATAATGTTTGGCTACACATCTGGGAGTTGGGACAGCTATGTGGACACGGGAAACCAACAATCAGGAGCCAGAAATATAGCCACCCCCTCTCACCACCGTTTGGCCTTATATGTGCCCCCCCACATGACCTTCAGTGTGGTACTGGTAGCCTGCTGCTGAGTCTCTGCTGGGTCTCTGGGGGGAAGTTAGTTGTCTAGTTTATCCACAGTGTCAGCCACATATGCCACAGGTTGCCTCTCCAGCAAGTGACCACACCCAGCTCAGGTAGCCAGTGTGGCAGTGAGCTGTGTTTGGGTGTGGTTATGGCTAGGGGTGAGGACACCCCTCTCGGCACAGATCCTGAACTGAGATGGTCTCTAAAGGGGATAGGTGCAAGCAGACACAGAGTAACTAGTGCCCTGAGAACCAGGCAGTGGTAGGGATGCTCAAGAAGAAAGCTCTGGCAACTCCTAAGAGCTTTGGTTCACTGCTGCCTCATCTTCTGAAAACAGTGCAGCCATCATTAGGAATATTCTGCTGAACGCTCACGCAAAAGCCGGTGAATTCACCATGGGCCACTCAAAAGGGACCTGATGTGCCCTGAGTCTGCCCATGACTCAGTCCTCAGCACCAGAACTAAGAGCCCAGAGAGCAGTGCTGCTAAGGAGCAACTGGGTGGTGTGATTGTGAGGTTCCGGGAAGAGCCCTGGGGTGGGAAAACAGTTGGGACTTCAAAATACAGTTAACCTTATCTTTCCCAGCTCTGGTTGAATGTGTATTTCCCTATCAGTCATAAAAATGCATCGTTTTGGCATTAGGGAAAGGGTGTTTGGGGACCTCAAATGGCAGTCCCAGACACTTGGGACCTGTACTGGCTCAGAAAGGGTCACCGCCAGGGGCTGAGACCATTACTCTCACAGCCCAGCAGAGGGCCCACTCCCATCAGGAATCGGTCCTGGCAGAGGCACTGCCCGCTGGGTCTGGCATGCCTGCAGCGGACTCTCCCTCCCCTCTGCACTGGCCTGGGCTCTGTGTGAGTCCACAGGAAGAGCTCTGAGTCAGTCTCCCTGGGTCCAGTCCCAGGTTGGCTTTCCTCCTTGGGAGACCAGGGGAGGTCCAGAGGGCCCTCAGGCAGGAGCAGTGGCTCAGACCTGGAGCTCCCACCTTCAACTCTTCTCTCAGAGGCCATCTGGCTTTCTCTAGGCAGCTCACCACATGCGCAGGCTGCTCCATCACTGGGGAAGTCGTGTGAATTAGAGGGGCCCTCGCAGGGCCCGGCCACGTGGCTTCAGGCACTCTGCTTGCAACCGCATCAGCTGTCCTGGGCTGCTGCTGTTGCAACATGGCCCTCGTGTCTGTAGCTGGACAAATAATCTGAATTAATGGTGGTGGACGGATGGCTAACTGGCTGGCTGGATGGCTGGATAAGCAAAGGCATCGACGGCAACCCTTACTTTATGCACAAGGAACAGAGGCTGGAGCTGCTGGGTGCATCGCCCTCCATCATACAGCTGAGCAACTGAACACAGCTTCAGCAGACTTGTCCCTCAGCCCAGGCCTGCCCCAAGGCCTCTGTCTTCCCTGGACAGTGTGATCACAAAGCACTGTCTTCTGAGCTGGAACCTGTCTCCCTGTGGGTTCCACTGAGAGCTTCAAGGTTTCCTCCCTGGTGACCAAGTGCAGGAGCCACACCAGTGCTCACATGTGAGCGCCTTCCTCGGGAGAAGGAAATGCCAACCGCTGGCACTTGAGTTTTCTGCACAGGGAGGATGAGGGTCTGAGAGGAGCCGCCGTCTTATTAATTGCAAGTTTTGGATTTGAATTTGGTGCTGGATTTGAATTTGGTGCATTGAGAGCTTGTCCGCTGTGTAGCTCCAAAGGAGGAATGACAAATGACGAGTGACCTAACTCACTTTCCTAGGGTGCCGCTCTTGGCTTCTTTTTGTCAAAAATAGAAACTTCCAAAAGTAGTTCGGTGTGGGACGGGTCAGATACTCCCCCACGCCAGTGAGCAGGAGGTGATTGGGAGAGAGTGAGAGTTGCCTGGGGTGCGTGGATCTTGCCTTGGGGGAGGGGGCACCTTGCCTCTAAGGAGGCAGGACTGGGTCCCAGGAGAGATCCTGGAGGATTGGGTGTTCTTGGTGTGGGGGACTAGAGCAGTCTGGCACCATCAGGTGAGTAGGAAGCAGAAGTTTCTGGAATGTCCTGTGGCTCTGGCAGGCATGTCCCTGCATGGCCTGGTTCCACCCCAGTGGCCCTGAGATCCCGCACTTGTGCCAGCGTCCTGCATCTAGAACAGCTGCATGCACGGTTCTTGCCCTGCCATCCATCTCACAGTTGTAAAGTGCTGGGTCCCTTAACAAGCGTCAGGAGAGGCTCCCAGCAGCCCTGCTCCTCGGCCTGGCAGTCACGGACTTCCACATCTGCAGCACCAGCCTCCCAGCAGGCTGTGGTATCAGAGCTGCTTAACTGTGCTCTGCAAGGTGCTTAAAGGGCACAGTCCCCATGTGAGTAGTTCAGGAAATACCTCCCAGAGGGGCACAGGCTCAGGAATACACTAATGGTGCTGACCGCTCCTTTATAAAGCATCTGCTGAAGTGTGTCTAATGTGGCATTTCCTGAATGATCGTGATGTTATCACTCTTCCTGTCCCTAGCTCATCCCCTCCCCGTGCCTCTTCTCTGCCTCCTCTTCCTCCTTGTTCATGAAATACCTACTCACACCTCACAAAAGACAATGTGGGAAGTATCCTCTGAGCCACTACTGATGGACCAGGGCTGGAAGCCAACTGCCTCCACTGCCTGGAACCTGGGTGCTCCAGGTGGGTGGAGGTGGGGAAGCGGTGGGCATCTGCATCCCAAATCCATGTCTACAGCCTACATCTTGTTGAAGGTGAGCTTCTGCCTCAGCTTCCTGTTCAGCCCCAGAGCTCTCATCCCACACTAGAAGCTGGTCCTGGGATTTAGAATTCTGCACTGGGATCCTGTGAGCTGAGTGGTCCCTTGGACTCAGAAGCTCCTTGATGCTATTGCAAACCAGATGTTTGGAGCTAACATCTACCCTGCCTGACTCCAAAGGTTTCTCTGGCCCATGGCCCCTTGTTTCTATCCCCGTCCCCTCTGCATAGGTTCTCCTGTGATTATTAAACTAAGAGTGGAAGTGTGCACCTGGTATTTCTCATGTACCATTGAATTTAACTTAAGCTTTATGATGACAAGACAGGTTTTCCAGGATTAGCTTTACTTTCCAGATGAGGAAACCAGGGCTTGGCCTACACAAGCCGCTTGCTTACGGTCACGAGCAGAATGTGGATATGTGTGGCCTTGCTGCATCAGCCACATGGGGGGCTCTAGTTCCAGAACTGGGCAAAGCCCCAGAGACATGGAGGCTTCTGAAAGCAGCAGGTAGGACTGGCTTCATGGGTTGAGGCCTACGTGGTCCATGGGGCTCTATGCTTGGAGGGGCCTCAAACCTGGTGTAACACTCTCTGTCACTGTCTCAAAATTCTTAGCAATTTTATCTTTGAACTTGTATCTGTAAGTTAAACCTGGTGGGGCGAGGGAGGATGCATGTGAACACAGATGTGCCCACATTCAACTTCCTCCTGTGTCCATGTGCACGTGGCTCAGATGCCCTGGGGGGAACAGGATTGTAGTGGGCCCAGCACTCCAGGGGCTGAGTGAGACTCCAAGGAGGCTGAGGCAAGATGCCATGTGGGACTGAGTACAGGAGGCATCAGTGGTCCTGAGAGGCCACACTGCTCCTTGAAAGAACATGCCTCGACCTGTTCACACTTCAGCACGAGAACAGAGTGTGACTAGCACAAGAAGGCTGTGGCGTTCTAGGAATTACAGCTGGCCTAGGAACCTCATGCCATCCTTTCTTGTCCTGTTCCTTCCCTCTTTGTACTGGAAATGAAGACAGAGGAGGCCAGAACAGAGAAACCACGGCTCTTCCTGCCTCACGCCCTCCCCCAGAGGTCAGGGAGCAGAAAATGGAGAGTGCTAGGGCGTGCACCACAAAGTGAGAGACAGGCGAGCTGGCTTTACCTGCCGAGGCAGGTATATATTTATAGTAACTGCGAAATAAAATCAGGATGACTTTAGTAATTCTCTGTGTGAGTTGAAGATTCATTTTTGCATTTAAAACTCACCTTACACAGTGTGAGGATGAACAGAAACACTGATACCAGCAATGCCCGATTTTAATTTTTCTTTACTTAGAACAACATTAAGCAAATAAAAACCACAATGATAACCCAAGAGAGCCTGTGAAAGAAAAACTTCATTTCAGTACCTTTGACAGCACCTTTTCCTGCTTTTTGAACAAGGCACCCAGAACCTCCGTTTGGCACTAGACACAGTACAGTTTGTCACCTGCCCAGGACAGAATGTTTTAAGCCAGTAGGGGAATCTACAGTGTTAAAACCCCGTCATTCTGCAGATGGGCAAGCTGAGGCTCAAGGCAGGTTGCTGTGGGACAGAGACTGCTGCTCAGGCCTCCTCTTGGCCAGCTCTTGGACATGCCTCAGGCTCTCAGAGCTCAGAACTTCCACAGCAGAGGCTAAGCTTGGAAGGGCTGTGAGCCCAGGCCCCTGGCCAGCCCGGCATTCTATACAGGTCTGCTTTGAGGGCAGAGGCAGCCTGTTGAACTGTTTTCTGCAAAAGCCCCAGAAACTCTGACCCCTCCCCAACAGAGTGTCTTTAGGCATAGAAACCCCCATGCTGTGAGGCCCGTGGCCCACGGAAAACCCCTCATTATGGCCACACAATGCAAAACCATCCCACCGGCCTGGAATCCCGGCCTTATTCACTGTATTGTACCCAGAGAAAGAAGGGCGCCTTTAAGTGCAGAGAAAAGAGGGGGGCGCGTCTCTTCTTGAGCATGGGAGACAATGTCCACCCTTTGGTTGTGGGGCCTCTGCTTTCCCGTAGTTTGTCTCCTCACCCAACTGACTTTGAATCTAAAAGTCTTTCCCAAGGTTAACCTGTTCAGTACATCTTGAATCAGTGAAAAAGAAAGGTGCTTAATAGTAGAGGAGCTGGACTGTGGGTATGGAAGGCTGGATGTTGGGGGCAGTGGGTGTGGGGAGGGCAGCCAGTCTGGAGGGGCCACTGATGGCCGGGTTTGCAGGCTTTGCTGCTGACCGCCCTTATGAAAGATCTTCCTGGACAGCTCTTTTTCTCCTAGATTTAAAACACTATTTGTCCTACTCCTAACCAAATTTGCTTGGTCACACCTTAAAACTGTCTCTTCTCTTCCTTCTTATGTCTCCCTGTCTGACCTGTCTCTGGGTCCTGGTTGGATGGGGACAACAGGAAGGCTCTCTGTCCTCAAGCCCAGCCTGCCTGGCTCCAGCCAGAGGCTCCCCTCTCCAGCCCCTGAGTCCAGTTCCATGCAGCCTGGCACAGAGCAGGACTAGAGTCTGCTGTTCTCTCCACACAAGAGGGACATTGGCACTGTAGGAGCCCTGGCACCCACCCCCAGCTGAAACCCCAGTGCTGATGTGGGGCTTTCCACTAGTGATTCGGCATCACCCCTCTCTCTGTGCAACTCCCTCCTCCAGGTGGGTTCAGGTCTCTTGGGGTGTAATAGAACCCAACCCCAGGCTGGAATTCTGGGCTGTGGGAATCCTCCAGATATGGCAACTTGGGTGTACAACTTAACCTTTCTATATCATCCTTGGTACTGTTGAGACCACCAAGTGAATCAGACCTCTTCAACCTGAATTTCTGAGGCTGGTGGCTTGAAATAGCTCCTAAATGGTCCAGAGGGATTCTGAAGACCAGAAAAATTCTGGAACCTCAAGTAAAAGGGATCCATAGGTAAATAGTGAGGAGGCTTGAAGGAGGATTTGGGAGGGCGATGCTTACTCAGGTGCTGGCCTTTGGTTATCCAGAGGGGTGCTTCTCCATGATTGCTAGCCAGGGGGAAAGCCACAACAATATGTGCAAAGGGCCATTTTGTAGGGTGAAGGGCAGTGGTGGACTGGCAGGCACCTTGAGGATGTTCAGGACCACAGAGCTGAAAGAGGGGGAGGCCAGGCCTGCTCTCTGCAAAACCTGAGTCAGAGAAGGCCCTTAGCTCTCCAGCATCAGCTTCCTCATCTCTAAGGGAAAAGAATAAGTCAGTGCTGTTTGCTCTAAGCCTGGTCCAAGGACAAATGCTTCAGAATCACACAGGGACTCTGTCAAAGAGAGATGCCTGGGCTCTTCCCCAGGCCGCTGATCCCAAGCCTGTGCTGTACTTCAGCCAAGGCAGAGACCCGTGAAAATCGGAAAGCAAATCTCCTAGAGTTGCCAAGGCCTTGTCTGGTGCTGACGTCCCAGGATGGCACTTTCCAAAAGGCACCCTGCTGTTGCACAAAAGCATGGCTCGCTTATCCCACCAGTGTGGCTGGTTTTGTGAAGTACGTGCGGGCGTGTCTCTGATGATTAACATTTTTCACATCCTAAGACATTCTTCCAAATTAAAACTACAAAGTCTTTATAAAATGAAAATAGAAAGTCTTATACAATAAAAATCTACCAGGAGAATAAGTAGTGGAGATTTGATCATGTAAACTATGGGGAAATGTGGAAGCAAAGTTGAAGAAAAGCAGTGTTTTAATTGATCTGAAATGTCACAAAAAATAATAAAATTGCACAACTGACTCATATGCAACTGACTGAGCACAGACAGAGCTAGTCTGAAGCTTCCCTTGTGAGGGAGGCAGGCATTTTCCAGAGCACACCTGACTTCAACCTAAAGAGGACAAGACTGAGGTGCCTCCTCTGAGACTAGGGGCCAGGCCAGGTGAGGAAACCAGTCGCCCTGTGAGCAACTTGCTCCTGTGCTGAGCTGGGGGCTTTCCTGCCTTTTTTTCTCTGTGCCCACACATATCCCTGCCCCTTGACACCCCGTGCTACATGCACCCCTAGTGTAGATGGCTCTTCTAAGACTCCATGGCTAAGACAGCAGGAACAAACTGTTCCAAGCACTAACAAATGCCAGTACTTGTAGCTAATTTCCATGTGGGATATCTAACTGTTGGGAAGTAAAGGATAGGGCGAGCATCCTGAGCCTGTGTTACGGATGCTGTGCACAGGGCCCAGGACAGTGGCAGTGTGGTCAGCCACACAGCCCAGTGAGTGGCAGATTCGAGAAGTCTACGACTCCTCTATGCTGTATGGAAGCACAGTGTGCCTTCCAGCCCTGCTGTGTGCAGGTAGCTTGGGCCCCCAGACTCAGAGCCACCTGAGCCAGTTGACTTTCACTCTGTAAATATTTGTCGGAAAGCTTTCCCACTCCCAGGGAAGGTGGGTGATCTCAAAGGCAGGCTGGGCATGCGAGCACAGGCATCTTATCAAAATAATGCAGGCTGCTGAGCCAGAGGGCCAGGATAATGGATGCTTGCAGAGCAGATGGAGAGGAAGTATAGTCCCTATAACACAGGCAGAGGCATGTAATTTAGGAGAGTGGATTTATTTTTCTTGAACAACAGCGACAGATAATGCCACTCCATGTAGCCGGGACTGTCTCTGCAAAGTCCAGACATTATTATTTCTCTGCCCTGCTTTGCCAGCACTTGCTCTACCAGCATCCACCAAGGGATGGCAAATGTGCAAGCCTGTCCTTACTGCCTGCTGGCCTGGTGTCCTTGTTCTGCAGGCTATTCCCCTGGACATGGTGAGCTTCTAGGTATGGCGCGCCCTGGCAGTGAGGCCACAAGAAATTCCATAGCTTCTTTGGCTCTGGTTTTTCACCTTGGCGGTGGGATGAGAGTGCCGACTCACACTGGCTCAATTTGTTCACTTCTGCACACTCATGGCGCGCCTGCCACACGGCCTCCGAGCAGCAACTGACATGTGAGCCACGCCCACAGCCTGTAGAAGTGAACATGTAGCTCCTTTGCTTCAGCACTTTGTACACCAGCATCTCAGCTACAGAGACTGCTATGGCTTTTGTCTTGCCCAAGAAAAAGCCCATATTTCTTTGTTGGGCTCCATTACTTAAGATATTCAATAAAACAGGCCGGGCGTGGTGGTGTATACCTGTAATTCCAGGAACTTGGGAGCCTCAGCAACTTAGCAAAACCCTGCCTCAAAAAGAAAATGAAACGAACTGGAGATGTGGCTCAGTGGTAAGGCATCCTGACAAAATTCAATACCCAATACCAAAAACTAATAATAATATGCTATTCAAGAAATTATATCAAAATTTAAATTGTGCCCCTTTGCCCACCTGGAGCCACTTCTAGAAAACTCCTGCTAGACATACACAAACACAGAGTGAGATATAATAATTTTCCCTCAGAATCCACTGGAGGTTGGTGCTAAGACTCCCACAGATACCCAAGTCTGTGATGCTCAAGTGTGATTCTATACAACTTACAACTAGAGAATTGATATGTTATCCTCTATCTATGTACAATGAGTCAATTCACACTGTTAACATATAAGCATTAATAAAAAAAACCAAAAAAAAAGGGTGCAATATTTGCATGTGATCTATGTACTTTCTTATACTTTCAATCCACTCTGGGTTGCTTATACCCATCAACTACAATGTATATGTTATGCAACTAGTTGTCACACTATACAGTTATGGAGTAATGACAAGAAGAAGTTTGTACGTGTTCAGTACAGATGCAATTTTTTTTTCCATTTTCCAGGCATGGTTGGTTGAATTCATGGATGTGGAATCCATGGACTCACAGGGCCAACTGTATAAACAAAGTTGTTTATTGCAGCACATTTTAACTGAAAAAAAGAAATGGAAATAACCCCCCATTGCTGGAGGAATCATGAGGGAAAGTGCAGTCCACGGGCTTGGTGAAGCTCTGCCTGCTATAGCATCTGGCAAATGATGAGACTGAACATTAGTGATGGAAAGTACAGACAAATGGAAGGCCAGGAGCCATTAACCAGAGGAAGTGGGTGTGCACGGACAAATGGATGCTGTGGAGGGATGTCCCCACTTTGTAGAGCAGGATGTGTCTAGACATCCCAAATGCACGGAAAATGTCAGGAAAGACTCAAGGAAGTGTTCCGGCAGTTTTTGGAAGGAGAAACGGAGAGTTCTGCTATACTAATTTTTTCCTATTAACAAGATAGCCCTAACATCTCCACGTAGTCATGAACACGACTCTTCTCCATCATTTTTTTTTGAGCAATTCCCTTTTATTGATTGTTTTAATTTTCATCAGATTTCCTCAGTACTGGAAGCAGTGCCGAGCTGAGCGTCCTTGGGAGTACGACTTCGCTCATGAATGCTGCATCCCTGGAAGGGAATTGTCGTTTTCGTTGTTATTTCGGGTTGTCTTTGATCACTGCACACCATTTTACTGATTTCCAAATCAGGGCATGGCGCTGCTTTTTCCTAGCTCTAGGACAGATTGAATTAACCACTGAAGCTCACTTTCTTTGTGCAATAGGAGTTTATAAGTTGGGGTGCAGATGAGGAATGGCAGAGCTGATCCACGGGCATGTGCACACAGATTGCCACGGAACGCCCAGGAATCTCAGAAGAGAAGACTCAGCAGAGGGAAGGTGTCACTACTGCTGGTGGAGCTGAACTGACTCCAAACCAGGGCAGCCCAGGACACTGAGGCCCCACACAAGAAGAGAAACTGACCTGGAAATTGGCTGTAGCATGGTCATAACAGCAGCCACTGGCACTCTTTGCTTGAGTTGTTTTTAAAGGAACATGGGACAAGACCCAGTAGGAAGGAGATTTGAAGTTGCCATAAAATCAGAATTTGATTTCTAATCAGACAGTTGCAAATAGCTTTTCAGGAATCAGAGAATCTTAGTGCTGAAGAGGAAAGTTTTAAGTTATTTGTCAGACTGGCATACAGAAGAAAGTGTGCATCTCTGGAAGCAGACAGAAGCAGACCTGGAGTCCAATCCTGCCCCTTTCAGCTGAGCTGCGCTGGCTACTTCCCTTCCCACTCCAAGCCTCCAGTTCCACGTTGCTGAGCCATGGCAGCCTCCATGTGCCGTGTGGCGCTTGTGTGATGCCTGGAGGTGCATCCTGCAAGGCTCTTCAAGGCCACCAATGTCCACGTTATTAGCTTGAGTTTTCCTGGAGAGGTGAGGGAGTTCTAGGAGGAAATTTCAAGTCAGTGCCTAGCTTTAGTCATTCAATGGCTCTTGCCTGCCCTGGGTCAGGCATATTCTTAAGGATACACCAATGACAGAATCTCCTGTCCCCCTGGATCTTGTTTCTGACTGAAGAAAAAAAGAATAAACACATAAATAAAAAATTCAGACAGCTCTAAGTACCCTGAAAAACAGCAAAACTCAGAGGGGAGCAGAGAAAGATGCAGGTGGGGTGGCTGTAGGGTGCCGAAGAAGGGACTTTGACTTGAGCCCTATATGGAGTGGGGGCAGGGGGAAGACATCTGAGGAAGGCTGAGTCACAGCCAAGGCAAGGAAAAATCTGAAGTGGGGCCACTGGGGTTGAGGGAGGTAAGGAGATCACTGTGGCTGGAACTCTGGAATGGGGGTCCAGCCACCAGCCGTGAGGTGGGCAGGGTTGGAGAAGAGATGGAGGGTAGAGGTTCTCAATTTCATTCCAAGTAGGAGGGTAAGCCACAGAGGACCAGCTAAAACGAGGAGGTAGGGGCTCCCTCTGGTGGCAGGTGGGAGAATAGCCTGGGGTAGGTGCAGGGAGAAGGTGGACCAATCTCCTTGGGTGGGTGGAGTTCCAAACCGCCCATCCAACACTGCAGAGGAAACAGACAGCAGGTAGCGGATGAGGTGGCACTCCAGGCGTCACTCTCTCCCTGGGGAAACACTTATTCAGTTTGCAGCCCCAGCTGCTCTCTCCAGACGCCTCCTCTGGGGAAAGTGTGGAGGTCCCTGCCCTTACATGGGCCCTCCCTTGGCAGATGGCCAGAGGTCAGGCTCAGGATGGCTGATCCAGGCTGGCCCAGATACAGAACGAGCAAGGTTTGACATTCCAAGACCAAGTGCCCTGTATTGGAAGAACCTGGCTTCCAGGACCTCAAGGAACGTTGCAAACCTAACTTCTTGCTCAGTATGGATGTACTTTTTAAAATAAAAAGTGCATAATTTTACAAAAAGTAATAGGAATAGTACCATGATCAATCTGCTTTTCCCCTGAAAGGAATAAATGTAAGAAGACTAAAGCCAATTCTACCAAGTAAAAACTTATTGGGTAGATACTATTCTAAAACAAATGGTCATGTTAAAGAGAACTATTCTAGTTTTCATTTCTGTAAAATGAATTGAGGCATGGTTTTAACTAATCTATGAGGAATTAAAAAAGCTAATGCTTAATGGTTTGAAACAAATAAAATTGATTCTTACATTTATAAAGCAACTCCTGTGCACATGGCCATTTTTCCAGATGTTGTGAGAGACTCACACACTCCTGCCCTATAAAATTATATATCCAAACAGGGCAGACAAAACCAAACCCATAAAGAGCCCTTTGGAAATGCAGGGCATCGAGGGTTGTCAAACAGTACACAATCCATCCATTCACTGGGCATATATTTACAGGGGTGCCCACTGAGCACCCAGCACTGGGTAGGCTGTAGGCATTTAATGGTAGCCAAAGCAACAAACATTCCCTCCCTGGGGGGATCATATTTCAGGACAGATGAGAATGGGGGCTAGGGAGACCATCGATGAGGAGTGCAGGAGACAGGGGGCCTGTTTTAGAGGGGGCCGTGTTTATGGAGTGCTTGTTATGTTAGGCTGTGTCAGGGCTGGGACGTCAACTCGGGCCAAGGAGGGCCATGTCTTCTAGAAACTCAGAGACTTGTGGACGTGAGGGCCAAGAGGTTCAAAGGAGGAAGTCATGAGTCATTCTTATGTGGTCCTGGCAAGATGTCCGGCACACAAGACTGGAGCAGTCAGAGAGGGGAGGGGTGGTCATGGGGGAGTAACAAGAGTCCTCTCAAAGGACAAAGGGACATGGCTACAGAGGGGAGATGTGATACAGAAAGGTAGAGTGTGAGTCTGGAAGGGAGGGAGGCTCTCCTAGTGCCATGGTGTAAACAAATTGAAGCTGAGGGTCCCCCACCTGAAGGCTGCTCTGTCTAAATCCAACCCATTGTGGTTCGGCTGCATGGCAGAGACAGGAGCAGAGAAGCACAGAATTGTGTTCTGAGACCCAGGTCAGCACCCACCTTGAGGGCCACTACTGGGCACTCATCTCCTCCCTTCTCTGTGTTCCAGGCTCTTCTGGTGTGAACAGGTAATGCCATGTGGTGACTTCTAAGCTTCTCCCTAGGTCTATGGGCTGAATTCCTGGAGTGGCTGTATCCCTTTGGTCCTCCAGAGGGACCCTCCAGAGGGGGCTGACTAGTAGAGCGCTCTGCATTCTGAAAAACTCTCTACAATGTGCGCTTCCCAAGTATCCTTTGCCTGGATTTTATCAAGATCCTGAAATTCACCCTAGAGTTCCTTTCCCAGTAAAGATGTGAATTGCTAATAATAATAATAGTTGCCAGCTCCAGAAGAGCACTTCAATAATTGCCACCCAACCATCCATCTGTAGGGAAAATAAATCTTAGGATAAGAAGCTTGGGGCAACAATAAAGAGGAGACTGATGCAGCTTGTTTCTCTTAGTTATTTATTGACAGAAAACAATCTGGAAGATTGTGCAAAGCAATGCTTTTGGTAATAGGATTACAAATATTTGTCTTTGCTTCTCAATATTTTCATGTTTTTGACCAATGAAAACATTTTCATTTTGAATTAAAATCAAAAAGTATCATGTTTCCAGGAAGCTTCCTCACCACTGGAGCTAACTTTTACCTTTTTTTTTTAATTGTTATTTTTTAAAACAGCCTTGGGAACCAACAAGTAGTTTTCTGAAGTCTCCTAATTGTGTGCAATCTTGTATGTCTATTGATATCATGTTTCATACCTGATTTCTCCAAGGAGATTGTAAGAGTTTAAGGAACAGGAGATACACTCTCCACTTGGCTACTTTTTGTGCTTGGTGAAGCTGCATAAGCACCTACCTGCCAGGTCTGGGGTACCTGCTGCATCCTGGGCCTTTTGCACATCCTTGAGAGTGGAGGAGTTACAGTCTGCACTTGAGGATAAGACTGGGCCTTTGAACAGCTAGGGAAATTGCCTAATGCCCTCAAACTAATTCCAAGCAGAACAAGTCTTCCATCAGATAGGTCTTCCCTGCACCTTGGTGCCAAACAGCATCTCAAGGCAGGGAGCTCAGGAGTGCATGGAGTTTGACATCTGTTTTTTCCTTGGGGAACAGCCCTGCTGAACATGTCCCTTGGTCTCATCACTTTTCTGCAACTTTTCTATATTTTAACCACTGGGACCTATGCATCTCGAAATGCCAATTTAGTGTCTGATTGAAATCCTACAGGCTGACTTAGTGCCAGCCATTCTGAGTGGAGCTTTCTCCCTACTAATTAGCATTACATCTCCTAAATACTGTTGAGACCTTTCCTAGACCAAGCTCTATGCCAGGAATGGGAGTATATCAGTGAACACGAGATATATTTACTGCCCTCAAAGAGATTAAAAGCCAAATAAAAATGCAGGAAATATTTTTTTTAAGAGGAAGAAAAAGAAGAATGACAAACTTCTGTGAGAAATTTTATAAAAAAGAGAGCAGGCAGGATGTGAATTCTTAGTAAATGTTATGCTCAAATCCTTCAAATTTTAGAATGTGTCAATTGTGCTGACTCTGCTATTTCAGATGGCACAAGTGACCTTAGCATAGGGTGATCAGCCAGGTGGGCCTAATTTAGTCATGGGAGCCTTTTAAAGAAACTGGACGCCTTCTCTGACTGGTGGCAGAGGCAGAAGGCCAGCAGTACTGCCCGCCTGGAGGGGAAGAGTCAATGGCTACGACTACCTGGCAAGCAGCTGAGGGAGGGGAGCTCTGTGAAGCTCAGAGCAGTCCCTGATTGACGGCAAGAAAGTAGGGATGTGGGCCTACCCTGGCAAGGGACTGCGGGCTGCCAGCAGTCTGGGTAAGCTTGGCAGAGGACTCCTCCCCAAGAGACTTTGAAAGGAAACAGCTAGGCCCATCTGACTACCAGCTCGGGCAGCCCTGAACAGGGCTACCCGCGAGAGAGACAAGGACAGGTGTCTCTTTCCACAGAGGAATGTGGCAATGCCTGGAGTTTACCTGTTACACTTCCCTTTGGCGTCAGTTATCACTGCTGTAGAATGAGTGACAGAAATGAGAAACAAATCAAGTCACATGGGAACTTTTTTTTTACTCTGTTAAATGCATATCCTTATAATGGGGTGAGTAATGAGATATATGTGGACTTTCTATTCCTGTTTATTACATCTTGGCTATCTGAACACTTTGTCATCTCAGCAGAGAAACAGTCCAAAAGGGGAAGGAAGTGAGACAGAGCTTTCAGAATGGTCTTTCCAGAAGCCCTGCTGGCTGCCCATAGCCGCATAACCTCC
The DNA here is from genome assembly GCA_004024805.1 of Geosciurus inauris. Taxonomy (NCBI): domain Eukaryota; kingdom Metazoa; phylum Chordata; class Mammalia; order Rodentia; family Sciuridae; genus Geosciurus; species Geosciurus inauris. Next base: position 39,436 of record PVHX01002900.1, read on the forward strand.
CCTGCAGCACACGGAGGATGAGGCTTGCATCTCTGAGCACCTCTCTCTGAGGCAGAGCAGGTATTCTCCAAGCTCTGGGCCATTTCCAGGAAGAGATGTGGTCCTGGGACAGAACGGCAGGGAGAAGGGCCTGAGGCAGTGCTGGTGTGGAGCTCTGCCCTCCCTTTCCTGGGAGCTCAGCACTGGCTGTGATGGGAGATGCCGGCAGCCTCCTGTCTACATGGGTTCACCCCGGGTTCTCCAACCCCAGGAATGGTTCATTCCAGTTTCCTGTTGGCAGTAGCATGTGTGCACATGTTGGAGCACCACACTGTGCCCCACAGACATGTCATTATGCATTAATTAAAAAATTAGAATTAAAAGAAAGGAAGAAAGGCAGGATATTGAGGCCTGGCCTGGAATGGAAAGTGGGGTGGGAGGACCTTCAGTCCTGTCCCCAAGTTGTCTTCAGCAGCTGAGGGCCTGGGTCCTACAGGAAGGGTGGGGCAGGAGAGCTGCCGTGCAGGGGCTGTGTCCCCACAGTGGCCCCAGTTAGTGATTACAAGGGTCATCAAAGGGGAGAGGTGTTTGGGGGACCTACCTGGCTGTCCTGCAATCATGCCAAGATTGTCTTCGCAGCGGAGCCTTGCCCTGGCCGTCAGCCTCCCCCATCTCCTTCCTCACTGCACTCATCTCTACACTCAAAGGACACCTCTTCAAGAAGGGCTTCCCTGGTGCCGCCACCACCTGACCGGGAGCAAGACTGGCCCCAGGCATCTCCAGCACTGAACCTGTAGATGCCCCTCCCCTGTCACTGCCTAGATGGTGGCAACCTGTTTGTGTAATGTGTCTCTGTATATAAGAGCCTGAGGGCACCTGCTGTTCATCTGATCATTGTCATGTCCCAGCACTGGGCACATGGTAAGTGGCCATAATCGAGCCTGTCCCCTGGAGGTGCTACTACAGTGCATGCACATCTAGGAAGGGGCTCATCAGAATTGAAGAGCCTGGAACTGGGCCGTGATGCTTTAGGTCCTGCAGAGAGCAGGATAACGGTCCCCAAAATGCCTGTGTCCAAATTCCTAGAAGCTGTTTATGTTTCCTTATGTGATAAATGTGACGTTGCAGTGATCTTGGTCCTGGGCCATCTGAGTGGGCCCCATGTCAGCACAAAGGTTTTATAGGAGGGAGATTTTACTGCAGGGGTGGAAGCTCTAACAGCCAAAGTAAGAAGAGCGAGTGATGTGAGGAAGAGGCCATGAGGCAAGGAATGCAGGAACTTTCTAGAAGCTGAAAGCAGCAGGGAACCAGCCCTGCCAAGACCTTGATTTTAACCCTATAGGACTTGTGGCCTTCCAGAACTCGAAGGTAAGGCACGAATATTATTTTAAGCACATAAATTCCCTTTGCTTTGTCAGAGCAGCAGCAGAAAATGAAATCAAGGCCCAAGGATCCTGGCTGGGGTTGGGTGAAGAGGCCATCATCCTTCCTCTCACTGTGAAGTCAGAGGACCACCCCACAGGGATATGGGGTTTGAGGATAGCGGGCAGATTCTCAAGTCTATTCTCCATGAGACAAAGGTAGCTTGTGCAGAACAGGACAGCGCCAGCCTGAAGGGGCTCCCTATGCATCTAGCTGGCCTTCAGCAGCCATGTCCCACCCTAAGACCAGTGCCCACCTACAGAATCCCAGAACAGCTGTGGGGAGGGGATTCTGCAGAGGGTGGGGTTTCTGCACTGGGCAGTGGGAGCTCAGAGCCCTAGAGAGTCCATTAATCACCAGCAACGGGTGACACAGTTTCCCTCTAGATGTTGATATCTCTCACATCTGGATTACACTCCACTCCGCCTCGCATTCCCAACATCTGACATCAGGCTCTTGATATGCTGACTTAAGTCAAAAGAATTAACAGTGTGGTCATCCATGTCTGCCACCTCAAATTCCTTCCTGATCTCCCTTCTCTGTAGAGACCCTCTCTACCTGTGGGTACAAGAATGGGCTGATGTACCTCAGTCTAGCCTGTGTGCACTCTCTCTGGAAACTTCCAGGCTATATTCTACCAAGTAGCCTCCCAACTCGCCTCCCTGCCTCCTGGCTGCCAGTGGCCCTATCAAGCCCACACTGTCACACCCCATCCCTGTCCTACAAAGCACTTCAGCAGTACTTGGATCTCAGGACTACACCCAAACTCCCCTACTGGTCTCCCCGGCCTCTTCAGCTTTGCCCTGCTCTCCAGTCCACCTTGATTCCCACTGCAGCTCCACCAGACCCGGGCCACCAGAGGTCCTCAACTCCGTGCCCAAGTCCTGCCCTCTGCCCAGAGATCCAGCCCCTGCCAACTGGGACTCACCCATTTGGCCTTCTTCAGATCACATCCTCTCATGGTAGCATCTCTCATTCTTTGGCCATGACTTTCTCAGAGAGGCCTATCCTCAAGAGGAGTCTCTAATTGCTCCCCTAGTTTCTTCTCTGGTTCATATGTCTTCTTTGACTCCCTCCAGACACTTGGTATAGCTGAGCCACTGAACATGGTAGTTTGCTTTGCTGTTTTCTGTTTCCCCAGAGCAGGCGTGGGGACAAATGCCTGGGCTCCTGCTCAGCTCAGCTCAGGCTGCACGCATCACAGCTACTTGTCGAGATACTGAGCCTCTCCCCTTCTCACACAGGTATGGTCACTCTCTTGGCTCCCCGCCCTGCCTGCAACTCTGATAACCTAGCTGGGCACTCATCTCGGCCTGTCACTTTCCTGATGCAGGACCCATCCTGACACAGGGAACACCTCTGCTCCACTTGACCAGCCCCTGACACTGTGCCTGCACCCAGTGGACACTCTATAAGCACATGTGGGATGAATTGGCACAGGGTGGCTGGAAAAGAGGCAGGGGCTGGGACATTGAGTTTCCCCGGGTCACAGATGAGCTCCATTATGTCTACTTAGTAAACTGTTGCTACCCAGCAGGCAGCCAAATAAAGACACCCAGAGTTTAGAAGACTAGGGGCAGAGGGATGGGAGAGGTCATTCAAATTAAGCCATGTTCTCATCTAGTTCAAAATATCCCGCTTGGCCCACTTTTAGGAACAGTGCTCAGAAAGGAAATGTAGAAGGGCACCCAGGCCAGCACCGGCTTCTGCTCTGCCTTTGGGGGCTGGGAAGCCCATTGGTAAGGAAAGTGTCCTTATCAGACTAACCTGGGCTCCCTCCCTGATCCGCTGAGGGCCCTGGCCAGTGACAAAGACTCTCTCTGAGACTTCACCGTCCTTATCCTCAAATAAGGACACCCTCCCCCCTCCACCCCTCCTCACCCCTGGGCTGAAGTGAGAGTCCCGCAAACAGGGCTACCTGTAGGAGGCCCTGGCACTGAGGGGTGCAGGTTGCCTTCTGTCCTGTGCTCTTACAGGAGGGGAACCCAAGCATTGGTCGCTGGACAAAAAGCAGAGCTCTCCCCTCTCTGTCCCCTCGGCGGGGTCCAGAGGCGCCCGCGGCAGCTGCCTCCCTAGGTGGTGGGCTATTTCAGACCCGGCAGTAAGAGGGACCAAAATATCCGGCTAAGTCTAAAACTGGACAGAGTTGTCCGCGCTCTCTGGGATTCCTAGGGCAGCCTCAAGTGTCCCGGTCCCCGAGGCACCTGCTCAGGCCGCCGTCAGCCTCCCCAGCCAGCGCCCAAACGCTGCCACGGCGCGTCCCCGGCCCGTCCCCTTCCATTTGTGAGCTCCCACCCCTCCGCTCGGCTCGCCTCGCCGGGGTACAGGCTTTGCCAGCTCGCAGGGCTCTGCATCCCGGGCGCTCCGGCCCCGCCCCGCTCCGCAGACTCCGCCCCAGGGCGCTCCGGCCCGCCCCTCTGGCTCCTGCCCCGGCGCGCTTCGTCCCCGCCCTCGCCCTCGCCGGCTCCGCCCCGCGCCCCACGCTCTTAGGCAGGGAATCCCAGCGCTGCACCAGTGCGCCCCGGGGAGGCCGGACAGCTTTGTTCTCAGGCAGTTACAGGGCCGCTGGGGCTGCTGCGCCTCTCCCGAGGAAGTGTCTTCTCCTTTTCCTACTTTTTTGTTTCTCACGCTTTCTACTCCACTTGTAAGTCTCAAGCCTTACCCTCTAACTGCAGGCATTTAGCTATTTGTTTCAAAACTTGCTCTCTCTCTGGACCCCTGGCTGGGGAAAGACTGACTGACTACAAGTCTTGCCTGGGGACTGACTGTGTTAGATTTTGGAGGAAAAGGTAGGTGGGCTGTTGACAGGTGACCCCCAGGAGGGGGCTGCCTGGAGCTGGTATCTTCTCCGGACACTGCTTCTAGAGGCTCCAGCCCAGGACAGAACTGACACCCTTGAGTATCTCTCTGCCAGGTAAGGCCTGAGTTCTCTTCTCTGCCACATATGCTGAAAGTCACAGGCTTCAGTGCATTCCTACCTTCCCCATGACAGGGAGGGACGGGGAGTGAATACGGGCTGGAGAGGGTGCTCTCGGCAAATCCAGATCTGTTTCCTGCTGAAGCCCTTTGGTGATGATCCCAGGCTGGAGCAGAAGTGTGTGTGCTTTGCCTCAGTTTCAGAGGGCCATGGAATAAAGTCTGGGAGAGCATACCTGATTGAGTCTCACTGTGCAGCACCAGGATGGCCACAGTGTTAAATGCCAGAGCTTCTTTGAAGTTGCTGCTTCTAAAATGGTTGTGCTAGCCTCTTCAGTTTTCCAGAAAGAAAAGAGAGAAAGATGGGGGAAATGGAGGTGAAGAATATCTTCTCCTAGGTTTTGCATTGGCTCTCAAGGGACTTTGCCTTCTTGAGCTAAATTTAGGACTCTTTTTTATCTGAGCATTTTATTGCCCTTCTCCCAGCTCCCTCTAGACCACAGAAGTGTTTTTGTCTACTTTTTTTTTCTCTGCATATTGTGTTCTGTAGCAGACCAGAGCTTCTTGTCCCATTTATGAAGCATAACATGAATTCAGTTGTTTTTGGACAGTGTGCCTCATATTTCCCCATTCAAGGCTAGATGACAAGCAGACATGCTTGTCAGGCATTCATGAAGGAGGCCCTGCCTGCTGCCTGTCCCAGAAGCCTGTGGGGTCCCTGCTCAAACTTTACTGCATTCTCTGTCACCTCCCAGATCCTGAGCTGCTAGTTCTCTGTCTACACTGGTCATCTGTCTGACTCTGACGATTTATGCCTGGCAGAATCCTAGAAAGACCTAGTTTAGTTCAGAGTCAGGAGAGTTTCTTTCCAGGGTTTCTGTTTTGTTAGAGGGCTGCTGTGCGGGATGCACTGCCCATCTGCATGTTGTTAGGTGTGGCAGAAACTTAGCTGTCAGTCTTGGTTTCCAGTCCCAACTCTATGGTTTTTTCGTACTGCCATGGATAAACCCAAGGGACTGCTCAGGGAGCCTGCATTTTTTCATTTGCCAAATGGAGATGATAGAAGGAATCAAAACAGGTAACATATGAAGTTTCTGGTACACGCAGGCATAGAATGTGTCGTAGTTTGCTTCTGTCTCACAAACCTGAGGAGCTGTGGATGGAACAACCTCTGCTCCATTCTAGATGGATTATCATTATTATTGTCACTCATATTATTGAGGGTCATGGAAAGTCATCACCCTAGGTACTTGGACCTCTCTTGTTAGGCAAGAGGTTGGATGGGATGAGGATCTCTTTTTGTGGGGGTTCATGAAGGGCTCAAGGGGAGTTATGGACACTTTAAAGTTTTTGGAGCAGAAATGTATTTGTATCTAGTTTTTCTGGGGTTTGTTCAAGTGTCACCAGATACAAGTTTTTACACCTACAAAATAGTCAAGTGGCCCAAAGGCTGATGCAGCCCATAGAGTTTTAATGTTTCATAGATGTTTTTAAAAACTGCATTTAGAACAGAGAAGCTAGGATGTCTTGGAAACAGAAACTGTGGCTTGTATGGAAAGATAAATGTGACTATGTAAAGATCCTCTGGTGCAGAGGAGAAGACAGCCTAGTGAGCTGGGGTGGGAGAGGCATTCTGAATAAAAGGCAACTTATGTGTTCTTTGGATCATTGGGTGCCATCTTTCATTTCAGTTGAAAGAACTGTTCAGAAACAGGAAGGATAGACTTATGAAGTGGTGAGTCCCCCACTAGGGGAGGTATTCAAACAGGTTGGATATCCATTTACAGGGCTGGGGTAGGGCTAGTCTGGACCTGAATACTTGGACCAGGTGAGCTTTTAAGGTCTCTACCTATTCTGAGGTTCTGCCATTCCTAAGCACTTCCTTTCAGCTCTAGAAGGTCCCTCCTGCCTTCCTTTCTTCCTCTGAGGCTGTGCTGATGGTTCTGATGCAGGTTCATAGGCTGTGGAGTTTCTGTGAGCCAAGACTGAGTGATATGTGTGTTGTTCATATCTCAGTGTTAGAAACAAGGTCCAGAGAGTTTGAATTACTTCCCCAAGGACAGGAAGAGGGAAGGCAGAGGGAAAAGGACCCAGAGATAATTTTCATGTCAACAAAAGGCTTTGTTTTCATGCTTGGAAACTTCTCCTCAAAAAAAAAAAAAAAAAAGGAGAGAGGGCAACATTATTGATGTATAGCTCCCAAGGAGGACCAGAAAATGAGAAAGGACTACAGGGAATTCTCAGGGTGAGAAGGTTCCTGGGTTGGTTTTATTTGTGTGTATGTGTGTGCAAATCCTCCACCCAAGAATTGAAGAGATACTGAACTGCCCCCACAAAAATAACTTCAAAGGCTGGTGAGATGGGAAAAGTGAAGTTCTCCATTTTACAGATGAGAACACAGAGCTACAGAGTGGGATTAATTCACCTGGTTTGTGTGTAGAGGTGGAGCTGGGTCTTCAAATCTCCCGAAAATCTTGGGCAGAAGACTGGACCCTTTGGACTCCCACCTGGACGTGGCATTGTGTATGTGTGTGTTTGCATGTGTATGTTGGGAGGCAAAATTAGTGTCTGAGGCCAGGTGACCACAATAACATCTCCTCTTTGCATTTTGCCTGGGGTCAGGGTAGGGTTCATGGAACCAATGACTGAGTGAATAAATGACCAGCAGAATGGAGAATGGAATTATGGATGATATGGCAGTACCATTCCTTGGCTTTGTTATTTAGCAAAATCAGTCACTTGAGTTTTGGTCTTAACAACTAACATTTTGGATTGCTTCTTAACATTCCTATGAGTGGATGATTGCCATGTGCTAACCATTCCTTTCTTTCTGCTGCCATGAGCATCTTTGCTACATGGTTTCCCCCACGGGCCATCCTGTGCCTCAGCTGACTCCCAAGGAATGGGGTTTCTGGGTCAGAGGACATGGTCTCTTTACTGGTTCTCAGGAGGTATTAGGACAAAGCATACATGAGAGGCTAAAATCTGGGGTGACCTTGTGGTACAAAGAGAAGTCCTGGCAGATACTCAGGGAATGTGTGAGAGTGCCACACCTGCCTGCTGTGGTCCTGGGGAAGCCCTGCCAGAAGCCAAGCACAGGCCTGTGGTCCACCCCTCTCCCTCCACCTGCCTCAACTTGTATGACCCCAGTTATTACAAGCTCATCCCTTCTAGAATTCTGACTAGTTCTGGCAGAGATGAGAATATCTTTTAGTCTTTTTTTTTTTTTTTGGTTTGGTTCATAATACATTTTTGAAAAAAAAAAAAGAAGCCAGAATTTACACTTTTTGGTTTGTCTAAGGAGAGGCCTTTCTACAACAACATATTGACAGATGCAGGTCAGTGGTGGCTGACTGCCTGCCCAGTAGCCACTGCCAGGGGCATAGTCTACTTTTGATGCCCTAAAGACAAGAACAGTAAGGCACTGCAATAAAGTAAATGAAAAATGTATATAAATTAGTTGCACTAATGATTTCAGTTAAGATGAATGAGTCATAGTGATCTGCTGTCTGACATTGTGCCAAGATATATAATGCAATATTGTACACTTAATAGTCTTTTAAGAAAGTAGGTCTCCATCGTGTACAACCAGAAGAATGAGAAGTTGTTCTCCATTTACGTATGATGTGTCAAAATTCATTTTACTGTCATGTAGAACAAATAACAAAATTTAATAAAAAAGAAAGTAGGTCTCATTTTGAATGTTCTTACTACAATAAAACAAAATGAAAATAAAACAGAACCACAGATATTATTGTGATTAGTCCAGGGGGACCACTCACAAAGGCTTTGCAACTCATAGCTGCTTTCATGGGCTCATTGGGTCTGAAGGCTGAAGGTGTTCATCAGCCTCCTCACCCAATAGCTGAGTCTTCTCACACCTTCCCTGGAACTTACCCACCTATGGAGCAGAGAACTTGCTGCCTCCTAAGGCCTGTGGTACAGGTCTAGATATGGAGTTAAATGTTTATCTTATCAGATAAAAGCTCTCCCCTGCATTTCCATCTGTTAGTCCTTATTTCATCATTTTGGGTGCACTTAGTATAAACTGAATCCCTCTCCTATGACACTTTTTGAACTCTACAAAAACAAAAATAATGTACTTCTTGATCTTCTCTGCAGGGTTCAAACTCATGACTAAGCATATAGTCTTGCTCTTAACATTCTGGACTGCCTTAGATGTAAATGTATATAATTCATATAAATGAATATAAAATAAATGTATATAATCACAGAAAGGTAAAGATATGGTTCATATAAAAAGGCGAATGTAGCAGTTGGACATCTTTTTTCTTTTTAAAAACCATTCCTTGTTAGAGTGCTTTAAATAATAAAAATAATGATGTATTATAACAAGTGTATTAATCTCAGCAACCTCCTGCGGTCTGATTCTTCAATTTAACCAGTAACAACATTCCAGCAAATAGCCTTTCACAGCTTTATCTAGATCAGTCATGCACATCAGTCAAAATGTAGCATTTGAACATTTGGGAACAATGCCTGACAAATACTAACAGGTGTTTATCTAGTACCATGTTTGGTGTAGGTGGCATCCCATGCATCACTGCCAAGGGGAGTGTAGGAAGGATTTTGTTCTGCCTGATACGCTGCTTGCTGCGAGCCCACCAGAGAGTGGGGCTGTCTTGCTGTCAGCAGCAGCATCGCTGGACGGAGTGAGGCATGGGATGGGATGTTCCCAGGACCCTGGAGAAACATCCAACAGTGACAGAGCCTGCCTTTATGTGCCTCCCACCATCCCATGCCTGGCAAGACCTGTGTGATCAAGTGCTGCAGCCACATGGGGGGCAGGCCAGGGGTCTGCTTTTGTCCCCAGGAAATAAGCTCCTCTAGTTCATAAGTTCTGTATTGGCTCTGAACCACCAGTGTCTGCACAATGCTGGGTACAGTAGGGACTTGGTAATTCTCTGCAGAACAAAGTACAAAGTAGTTTTTTAAAATGCTTCTCAAGGAATCAAAATCCATGCAGAACTCCTGACATATCAGTAGGTGTGAAGAGTAATAAATTACAACTTAATTTAAATCATGACTAAATGAGAGAATGAAATATTGAAGTTGGAAAAGTCACACTGATATTTGCCATGCCCAGTGCAGCACCCACACTTTGGCATTTCCAAGGGATGCTCACCCGTCTCGGCCTCCCAGCTCTCGCTGCAGGAGGGCTGTCTCCTTACAGGCAGTTCTGGCAATGACCTCATTTAGCCCAGGGGTCTGGTTTCATGGACTGGGCTGTGTTAGTGGTCCTAAAGCTGTCTAGGTCTGAATTTGGCTTTTCCATTTGTTAGCTATGTGTTTTCCAGAAATGTTCAGAGCATCTCTGGGCTGGAGTGCAGGGAAAGGGCTTAGGAAACAAGATGAGTGTCATCCTAGGGCCCTGGAATTTCTGGTCAGCAAACAAATATGACATCCTTGGCAGGTCAGTGTTTACCCAAGCCACAGGTTCCTGTGGGAAATGGGCTGGAGAGTCCTATCCTAGCCTGTGATGACTGTGAAGTGTCTCTTGGTTTCCCTGTGTCGGGTACATTCACAAGGTCCTGGGAAGAGAGCTCACCCTGCAGCCTCCATTCACTCCCTGGTGTCTGAGTGCTCACACCTGTGAGTGCCAGGGTCCTGCGGGGAGCTGGAAAAGCCTGGAAAAACCTCCCCATCCCCTGCCTGCCCTGTGACGAGCAAAGAAAGTAACTCTTGTGCCATGTGCTTGCTCTGTTCTCAGGAAATAGAAGCTCCAAGACTGTTTAAAAAAGTGTGTATATATATATTTATATATTAATATATATTTTATATAATTAATATATATTTTATGTATATTCATATATATGTATTTTTAGAAAACAAATGAGAGTGTTTAAGTGTCTAAGCTATATAGACACCTCAGATACTCAACTCATTGATTCATTTCTCTCTCTTACACTGATTCATGGAGCATCACTATTCTGGGCACTGAGGAAGAGGGACAGAGTCACGTTCCCTAAGTCTGAAAACCCCAGTGAAGAATTTAGAGAAATACACAGGTAACTTCATATGTCTCCTGGGCAGTGCTAAAAATGTGTCTGAGGGAGCCCAAGGAAGTCAGCTGAGCAGTGGGCCCCTCCTTACCTAAGCGTGATTGAAGGCTTCACTGGGACAAGACATATAGACTGGGTTTTGAAGTCTGGGTAGGAGTCTGCCTAGCAGGGAAAAGACATATCTCGTGGGTGTTAGCAGAGACAAGGTCAAGAATTGATGAGGATTTAGGAAAAGAAAGTACCAGTGTGAGAGGAAAAGAGATGTCTTTGGAGTTGAAGAATAGGTTCATGGAGTGCAGTGTGTTTCCATGAACCTGGAAAAGAAGGTTGAGATCAGGTGGAAAAAAGCTTGGAGGGTCCAGAGAAGGTTTTAAGGTGGAAAAATGACATTGACAGGCCTGTCTTGTCCAGTTATGTCTATGCTCAGGGAGAGCAGGTCCCTTTACACATGCAGGGTGTAGTAAACAAGTAATTGATCACCTTCTGTGGAGTTAGGCCTTCCCCTCTGGGAAGGGACCCTGTCCTAGGAGGTTGTGTGGAGTGAGTGCTGGATGGCAGAGCTAAAAGTGTGGGTTAGAGTCCACAGGCTCACTTGAGGTGGGGGCTTCCAACAGCCTCAGGCATCACCCGAGTGAGGTTGCATGGTGTGAAGCTGAGTTCTGCATTAGGGAAAGGCCCGCTGCCTGTCTGAGCTTGACCTTGGTCTTGCCTTCTGCTGCCTCCTCCAAAGACAGGGAACGTCTCTGCAGCACCTTCCTCCTCCCACATGCTGGAATTCTGAGATGCATGTAGTGTCTTGCAAAGAGGCAAATTTCTGGACCCTGGGGACAAGCGAGTTTAAATGTGTGACATAAGAGGGATAGAGAGGATTTAAGCATGAGTTGATCAAAAGTGGTGGGGCAGCCTGTGTGGTCTGATGGAGTTCTCCAGTGCATTCATACGGAGGAAAGTTCTCTGAGTGTGGACGTAATACTGAAAAGATCCTCTGGTCATGATGATTTGCTTCTACTAAGTGCCTGGTGTTCATTCTCTGCCTGTCCATCATCTAGCTAGCTGGCTAGCCATATTTTTATGGCTCCCAGTCACTGAGCAAGGTAATCTAAACAACAGAGATGTTGCTCAGTTTCCATTTTTACAGATGAGGCAACTGACCCTCTGGGGGAGAGTGGCTGCGCTCACAAAACCAGGGTGTGATCGAGGCAGGAACCAGATCAACATCTGTGTGGCCCCATGGGGACCTGTGGCTCCCTCACTGCACTGCCTCATGCCACAGGGGAGGCACTGGAGGCCTTTTCATTCTCCCCCCAAAAAGGGGGAGCCTCCAAAGCAGTGTGGCTCCTGGGGCGCTATTTATATGTGTTGCTTCATGAGAATAGACACTCTCAAAATAAATTAAACAGAAATACCGTTCTGTGTCCTCAAGACCTGGTAATCTGAGAGTCTCCTGTGAAATGAACTGAGACAGTGTGCTTGGGGGAGGGGGAGAAGAAAACATACTTGGGAAGAATTCAATCCTGAAAGTGTGAAAGACGTAAGAATGGGGTTATGGCAGCTCTAAGATGTCCGAAGAAATTAATGAAGCAGTAAGGAGCCATCCACGTGTTCTGGCAGTGATGTGCCAGGCTGGCCTATCCTCCTGTCTGAGGGGCCCCTGCCCCATGGCCTGGAAGGGCACACAGGAGTGTGTCTGCATGGGTATTTGAAGTCAGCCCTTGGAGAGGGAGCTGGAACAGGCCAATTCTGGGAAAGTGTGTCTAAACTGAGTTGCCAAGGTGGGAAGGAGTGGGAGGAGGAGATGAGACAGGGAGCCCAGGAGCGAGGTGGAGGAAGCAGGATGCCTGGGAGAGACTGGAGCTTGGAAGCCTGGGGCGGGGTCCGCACTTCCTGTGTTTCAGGCCTGGAGGTGGTGGCTATCTCCTGAGCTTGCTCACCACGGAGCCCCCAACGAGAAGGGCTCATCTGATGAGAACTTGCTCCCATACCTGCATGCCCTCCCTGGCATTTTAGAGCCTCAGTCTCCTTATTGTACAAACTGCTGACTTGGTTGATCCCACCTAGTGACTGCAGCCAGCTCCTTCCTCATGGGAACTTGCCCACCCTTGCTCCCTGGAATCCCAGAGTGCACGCTGCCCCTTCTCCCTCTGCACTGCCAGCTCTCTCGAGTCTCGTCCCCTTGTTCACATGGATCTAAGCCCACATGCAACCAGGGGACACACGGTGAGGCTAGGAGGAAGGGGTAAACCCGCCCTGAAGGTCTGGGATGAGGACAAGGAACTTCATCCAGATGCAGCGGGGTTGCTACAGGGCTTATCTAGGAGTCTAAAGACCCATCCGTGTGTTAGGGCCTTACTCGGCTCTTATGAGGGTGTGTAGGGAACCTTAGAAAGGGGTGACTCTGAGGCTGGACACACCATCCGAGGCTGTTGGTTCCAGGACCCCTCTAACAGATGGAGGCATTGCACCCCTTCCCTTGTTTCCTTTCTGAACAGCCGGCTCCTGTCATTCTTGGGATCTCAGGTCAGTGCCCCCAACAAGAGGAGGCTTTCCATTGACAGAGTGTAAGAGTTGTCTCACCCAAGACACCTTCTATCACAGGACGCTGCTTCTTTGTGTTAAGATATTACTCTCTGAAAGTTTGCCACCCCCCTTTTTTCCTTTGTTCAGTTTCTCTCTTCTCTCCCTAGAGAAGTAAGCTGTGTGGAGACAGGGGCATTGCCAGTCACTATAGTGATGTCTGGCACATGGTCCAGGGCTCAATAAGTACTTGTTGATGTAATTGATCTATGACTCCAAAGAGCTTGCAGAATAATGAAGAAGTGAGCGATGGCATCAAACGGTGGATGTGCCTTTCATGTCACTTGGAGCACGGCTTAAGAAATCTTCCTTGTTTCAAAAATAGATGTGGTTTGAGTTTCATTTACAGTTTCTAGCAACTGGGAGAGAAGCAGGACTAGCATCAGACTTTTCTTAGGGAAGTGGCAAAAGAAAAAGAAACCAGTAGGAAATAGTTTTGAATTCCATAGCACAAAGGGGGCTAGGACAAAGCGTTTCTCACCCTATCTCATTTCCCTCTTCCTTCAGTCAAATTGATCGTCCACATTTTGGCAGTGTAGGACTTAACTTGATGCTGTTGAAATTGTGGGGGTGTCTGGATGGAGAGGAGGTAGGACTGGAGGGATGTTGCTGCTCCTCAGCAGGAACAAAGACCCCCATCCAGGCACTCCATCAAGTACTTCCACTTTACAGGGTGATGGAGAGCAGCCTTCCCTGGTTCAATGAAAAGGATGTGGACTTTGGGAACATTTGCCCTGGCCTGGCCCAGGTCTCTCATTTCCTGGCTGAATGACTTTGGTCACCTTCCTTAACTTCCCTGAACTTGAGGTCACTCCACAGTGGTAACTATGGTCCAGCTTCTCCTGAAGAGACAAAGCAACCCAGAGGCAACTGTGGCCCTTCGGGCTACTGTTTCTGTCACCTGTGTCATGTTCACTCTGCTACCCCACAGTCCGCTGGATCAGCTTCCATTTTTATTTATGTGCTCATTCAACCCGTAATAAGCATCCTCTCCCTGCCAGTGCTGAGGGTCAGGGTCCCTGGTAAGTAAGGCTCCTTCTGTTCATCAGGACACCTCTTTCTCAAAAGCAAAGAAAGATTGAGGCTCACAAGGCAAAATTACCGAGGGTATTAATGACACGTGAATCTGCTAACCAGTTAGCAACGACTGAATGCTCAAACGTGTATTGCAAAACCATCCCCAGACTTGCCGGACTAACCTCCTTCTTGTATTCTGTGTTGTATCCTGCAGTCCACTTAAAGGTCCTGCCATCTTCTGATCTTCTTACCTACACGGAAACTGGCTAAAAGTGTGTGTGCTTGCTGTATTTGTGTGCTGCCTGGTGTAAGGGGGCAGGGAACGGCTTTGGCTTTTCTGGGACTTACTTTTTGTTTGGATAATACAATGTATGAAAATAAGAGAGGGCAGAAGGAGTAGGTGGAGGAAGATGAAGGGAATTAAGAGAGGAGGTAGGAGGAGAAGGAAAAGAGAAGAGGAAGACCACTGGAGGTCCATGAGTGCAGCTTTCCTAACCCTTCCTTTTGTCCTCAGCACACAGTGCATGCTGCACTCATAGCTGAGCAAAGAAAGTAGTGAGGAGAGAGGGAAATGATCTATTGAATTTTGTAGTTTTAAAGATCACACTGCTTTCTTGCAGAGGATCTAGTGGAGGGCAAAGCCAGGGAGCTGGCAAGAAGAGCAGTTAGGTTTCTGCACTGCTCCAGGCAAGAAGGAACAGCAGCTACCTCTGGGCCAGCAGGCATGGAGAAGAGGAATGCTGTTGGATCTGGGGTGCTCTCGGGGGAATGCTGACGGCACCTGTGGAGGGTTATGAGAAGAGAAGCATCAAGTGCTTGAGGAACATTTGCCCCAATTCCATGACCTCTGGGAAGGGACTGACTGCATTTGAAGCAAGATCATCTGCTTGCAATCCATCTTGAGAAACTTTTTTTTTTTTTTTTTTTTTTTGAGAGGGGGGAAGAGGTGTAGAAGAGAAAGGAAGAGAGGGAGAAGAGGAAGACCACTGGAAGTCCATGAGTGCTTTTGTCTCTTGAATATTTGCCAGTAATTCATCCTCATGCTCATGAGTAGAACCAAGGGGCTGATTTCTGGGGAAGGCTGATATCTTCTGAGCTGGTGCTGGAGTATGGATAGCACAAGGAGCTCGGCCTCTCTGGGAGCGGGCTGGATCATGTGCCCTCAGAGCAGGAGGTGGGGGCTGCAGCTCTGACTTCCGTCCTGCTTGGCTACCATCTGCTGTAGATGAACCTGGCTCTCAATTTATATGCTGAAGCTTAACTCCCAAAGAAATGGTATTTGGAGGTTGGGGCCTTTGGAGGTGCTAGCTCATCAGAGTAGAGTCCTCTTGCACAGGGTTAGCATTCTTATAAAAGAAGCCCGAGACACCCTCACCCCTTTTGCTGTCTGAGGATGGTGAGAAGATAGCCCTCTAAGAACCAGGCAGTGACCCTCACCAGACATCAAGTCTGCCGCCTTGATCTTGAACTTCCAGTCTCAGGAACTGGGAGGACTAGCTCTCTGTTTATAAGCCACTCAGTCTAGCCTTAGTTTGTTGCAGGAGCCTGGATATGGGAAGACACTGTCTCTAGTTCAGCTGTGTTTTCAGAATAAAGTCAGAATTTCTTATTCTAAAACGTGCTCAAGCTGTGAGTTTGAATTAAAAGGGATTCATTACTTTAGTCACTGAATTTTTACATAGCACATATTCTGTGGGCAGACAAGCTGGGCAGTGGGGACATGGCTTGCCTCAGGAACCCAAGGTCCCAGTTCATTGAGATATTTGGCACACGTGGAAGGGCCTGGCACAGAGCAGTGAAGGAGAGAGGGACCGCAGTGATGTTGTTCTCCCCCTCCTTGCCTTCAGCCAGGTCTGCGTTCAGATCTCCTCTCTGCGGCACCCTGGCAATGGAGCCTGACAATTATCCAGCCTTGGGAGTCTTCCTTTTCTCCCCTGTAAGACCAGATGAGACAGTCCTGGAGATATTCCCTAGCACACTGTCCTTTTTAAAATTGAATTCATGTGTGTACTTGGAATCCCACTTTCCAAGTCAATGTTCTGTTTATCAATCATATTACTGCATTATTACAATATTTATAAATACAGAAAATAAAACAAAATAAGCAGGGGGTGATCTTAGTTCCTACAAGTGATTGACAAGTCATCAAGTGAGCCGACCCGTGTGCCTCATCTGGGGCTGGGCACTTGCAGGAAGAGTTGCTGAATGGATTTTGAGCCTCGCACTCACTTTGCCATCCCTCTGCTTCTTTGAGGGCCTCTGGGCCATTTTATTATTTGTTTTCCTTTTGTTCATTTTGTTCCTCATTCTTCAGTTTCCCCTTTTGCTGTCCTGTGGACTCATTGATAATTGTCATAATTCCACTTTGATCTGTTGTCAAACCATATTTATGCCTTTGAATACATTCCCTTGTACAGTTTCTTTAGTGATTGCTCTGGGTGTTGCCAGATACGTGGTCAACATCTCAGACTAGGTATGGTCATTTTACCACTTTGAGGGAAGAAACCCTTCATTTATTTAGGTCCTTTTACCCTCCTCCCCTTTGAAATACCAGTGACATCTCTAGAATTTCCTCCGCACACACTAAATACCATATTGGATGGCAATCTATTATAAATGCTCCCCACCCCCCCTCTACCACTGTTTCTCTTCCTTCCTAAACCCCAGCCTCTTTCTTGTACCACTTCCTTTCTGTTTAGGAAACTTGCTCTGGCAGTTCTTTAAGGGTAAGTCTGCATGTGCCAAATTCTCATGGTTTCCTTACTTTCAGATTGTCTTTCCTTCCCCTTTATTTCTGAGGGATATGTTTTCTGGATATAAAACTTACAGGCTAAAAGTTCTTTTGTTTTAGCATTTGAAAAATGTGGCTTTCCTCTGGATTCCTTTGGTTTCAAGGGAGAAATCTGCTGTCATTCAATGTTACTTTTCCTCCATAGACAATGTTTCACTTCTCTTTAGACTCCTTTAAGAATTTTATTTTGTTTAGTTTTCAGAAGTTTTATTATGACATGTTTTGGTATGGATTTCTTTGGGTCTATTCTTCTTGGGGAAAACCAGAATCCATGGCTCCTAGGATCTCAGTAAGTTTGAGGGTTTCTCACATCTTATTTCTTCAATGTATTTTTTCAGCCCATGCTTCTTCCTCTCCTTCAGGGACTCCCATGATATGAGTGTCATATGCTTTGTTTTTGTGTGATAGATTCCTGAGGCTCAGCTCTCTTTTTTCCCAGTTGATTTTCTTGCTGCTGTTCAGGCTGAATAAATTCTGTTGCTTTGTTTTCCAGTCTGCTGATTCTTTACTCCATCGCCTTGTTTCTAGTCTATGATCAGAGGTTGTTAAATGTGGTTATTGTATTTTAACTGTTTATTTACCTTTTGATTCTTTTTTATATCTTCTATTTCTTTGCTGAGAGTTTCTATTTTCCATTTGTTTCAAGAGTGTTTGTTGTTGCTCACTGAAGCATTTCTGTGACTACTGCTTTAAACATACTTATCAACATTGAAATAATTTGAGTTATTTCAATGTTGGAATCAGTTCGCTGGACTTTCCTGTTGAAGCTATGATTTCATAGTTCTTTGTGTAAATAGTTATTCACAACTGTATCTTCTACATTTCTAGTATTATCTTGTGACTATATAGAGCCCATTGAATTTGATTGTTGAGCAGACGGCCATTATGTATATATATGGCAAGATGGACCAAGTGGGGAGAGATGTTCAGCTCCTTTTCTTGGGCCTTGTGATAACACCATAGCAACTCAGATTTTGTTTTATAAGGAAAAAGTATACTATACAGAATTCTATACCATAAAAGTCACTGGAAAATATTGGGTCAGAGAAGAAAACTGAAAACTCACATCACTAAGTATAACAACTAGAGGTAGAGCTGAGACTAATATCAGAGATGGGGCACAAGTTGCTTCTCTCCCTCTCCCAATTACTGCCTAAACTGACACCCCTCAGGCTCCATCTTCTACACCTTCTGCACTCTTTCCAAGAGTATTTTTATCCTCAGCTTCTCTTCTAAGCTCTATACTCAAATGCCCATCTGCCTTTGACCTCTCTTTCTGGCTATCTCATAGGTGTCTCAGACTCACCTCAGTGGATCCAACCTGAACTCACCATTCTTGCTGACAGGCCCCCAGATGCTCAAACTGGAAATCTGGGCTTCCTTCTGGATGCTCTTCTCCCTCCATCCCCTGCTCCCTGCTGGTCACCTGGTATCATGGAGTCCAGCGCACAGCTCATGGAGTCTTAGGGAAGGTGGTTGGCACTTCTTCTGGCTGTTGCCCTGGTCTCCTCCTTGGTCTTTCCAATCCATCTTTGCCAACAGTTTCCCAAATGTCGTCAGTAGATGACTCTTCCATGTGTGCAAACATCTGCTGGCCCCAGGGGGTCTCTAAGCAAAGTCTAAACCCTCGCTTTGGGTCAGTGCACAAGTTTCCAGGCTTCCTTTGTTAACCTTCCTTCCTCGCCCTTGAGTGCCTTCCTCCCCACAGAGTCCTATCTCTGCCCCAGCCTGAACTTCCATCTTTCCTTCATCCCCTCCTCCAAACTCCTGTGCTTCTGTTCACTGCCTGAGCAGTGAAGATGATAGGTAGGCTATTCATGGTAGAGCAGTGCTCATCCTCCTGCTGGCTCCCACACACCCTTTCAGGATCAGTTCAGACAGTACCTTCTCCAGGAAGCCTTCCCTGACTGCCCAGCCTGAGTTAGGTGCTGTATTCTCAGCTCCTGTGACTCTGTGTCCTCCTCTCTGTTAAGAGCACTGACCATATGGACATAGACATATTTCCTGCTTGGCTGTCTCCACCACTGGCCTGCAAGATTCTTGGACACAGAGGACTAGGGAATGCTAAACATGCATTTAGGGCATAGTTGAATGAGATGAAGTTTCTGGTACCCCTGCATGGTCAACATGAACGGAGCCCTCTGAGTAGCCAATTATGACACTAATGGCAGCACTTCACCTTGTTAAAATGATCACGCCCATTGTCTCATGTAACCTACTCCATGGATATCTGAAGTAAGGGATGTTGCTCCCAGTTTATGCAGAAGGAATTGAAAGTTAAAAATGACAAGCCCTGAGTGATCTCTGTGGCCAGCTGTGTTCCAAGATTCTCATTTAATTATACCCAGCAAGTCTATGAGGTAAACATTTTATCCCCACTTGTATGCATGGATCTGAGACCCAGAGACGCTAAGAGCCTTCCCCTGGTCTGCATGTCTAGTGTGTGGCAGCTGGGAATTTAAGCTCAGGGTTCTGATTGAAAAGCTTCATCATTATGCTGGTTGCCCCAAGAGTAGCAAATGTTGACAGTGATAGCATCTGGCCCGGCATGGAGAAAGCCCTGAGTAGGTAGGTATCGACCTAAGAGGACTCAGTCCATGTCACACAGAGCCGAGTTTTGAATCTGGGATGCAGAGTCTGCAGTGAGCCTGCTGGACCTTAGGCAGCCCCACTGAAACACAAGCTGCCCTCTCTGACCTGCAAGTGCAGTTGACCTTGCAGACAGCTCAGTAGGGCTGTGCAGAGGCTCTGAGCTGGGCCCTGGTGGACAGGCAGACACAGTTCAGTGGCTTGGCCGTCACCACACCATGCTTTTATGTACCGATGGGATTCCTTCCCGAAACACAGCCCATTGCCCAGCAACACGGCACTATGTCTCGCCCCCAGCCCCCGTACTCCATGGGCAGAGGCCAGCCCCTCAGTGTCAGACAGAGCGCGGCTTCTGCTCAGGCTGCCCTAGCAGTGTGCACAATCTCATTTTCTCTCTCTAAATTGCTTTCTGTTCAGAGTTTGTCCTGCCCCCTCCTCTGAGACTCTGAATAAGGAATGCTGGTTACTATGGCAATGGGCTGGCTACTGGAAGGAACTCAGCTCAGTAAATTAATTGCTGGACTTTTGGGGGACTAATGGCAGAGCTCTGCCTCCCAGGGACAAGGGTGTGGCCTACGTCATGCCAGGTTGGCAGCTAACCCTGGCAACAGCTCAGGGCCGGGTGAGAGGGAGATGGTACAGTGGTGTGCCATGCTCCTGGGCTGCAGCCCTGCTGGGGACACTGTGGGGTGAGAGCTGCCACAAACTTCATATTTACTGCATACCCTCTCCATGGTTGGATCTCTGCTACATGCTTTGTAGAATCATTTCCTGTGTCTCTCACAACCCCTTCCCCCGAGGAGCAGAGATCATTCCCTTCCTGTGGGTAGGAGAACCAAGCAATGGAACTGCTCCCGAAGTCACTGAGGGTTCCACCTGGCCTGCCTCCCCCAGTGGGCATTTTCCCAGTGGGCAGAAGGCTGTTTTCTTCTTTACGATGGCGTATGGGAGGTGGAAGCAGAGGGAATGCTTCCTGCAGCCAGCACTGTCCTAATAAATCCTTAATGAAATGTCAGCAAGTCAATCCACCGTGTATTAAAAGAATTTACAGCACGGGCAGGTGGGATTTCTTCTAGGTATGCAAGGTTGATTCAACATCCCTAAACTAGGCACTGTAAGCCAGCACACGGGCAGGCTGGAGAGGGCCATTCCTTCCCCAGGTCCTGCCTTTGTCCTTGGGAGCCCTGGTCCTCTCCCCTGTGACTGGGTGATGGAGTTGCTGATTAGATCCTTTCCCTGCTGTTTCTTTGCTCAAGGCCTACATGTTCAGAGATTCCAGAGAAGCAAGGCTGCTGAGTGATTGTGTGTGCCCTCGGCAGAATCCTGCCTGCCCTGTGTGGGGTCACGGGACGATTGCTGAAGCCCTTTGTTCCTCAGTTTCTTCCTCTTTAAAATGGGACTAATAATGCCTACTGTTCAGATTCATGGGCTGTTGAGTATAAACCCCTCAGAATTCTTCCTGGCACTTAGTAAGCACATGATATGTGTTAATAACTAGTGGTGGGAAGGATACGGGCTTTTGGTGTCATTGAGGCCAGTTCCAAGTGCAGCCCAGTCATGACTTCTAGTGGACACTTAGGGAAGGTGGATACTGCTGGTGTCCATGCTCCCAGGTCCCTGGGTTCATCATTGGTAGAATGAGGATGACTGTACTGTCCTGCGAGTTTGTGTGACCCTAGAGGGGATGTGTACAAGGACCTCCCTGGTCCTTGCCCTGGAGGACTGAGAATCAGAACTGCACCTCAACACACATTCACTGTCTCCAGGTTGGTTGACGGCCCAGGCCTGTGTGTGGGATTCAGCACAGATTCACCTGTAGGAGCCAATTATCAGGTGGTGGTCAGTTCTGAGATGGTGAGGCCCACCCAGGGGAGGTTTTACGATAGGAATATGCAATCCACATCCCAGCGGCTCCCCAGCACTGCCGAGCTTTGCAGTAGGGACACCGGATGCTGGGCAGGCTGGAAACTGACTTTAGGTCCCATGTCTGCAGGGTGATGGTCACTGTAGCTCTCCTGCTGGTGCTGATGGGGCAATGGGAGCCTGTGGGCTCTCTGTGCTGCCCACACAGTGTGGTGGGAGCAGACAGTCCCAGCCCAGGTGAGGGGATGCTTGTGGAGAACGTTCCCCCATCTCCTTGATCAGGTCTGCCTTTAGTGGACGGAGGAGCTCCTGGGGACTCTGCCCTCTTTGCCTGCCTCTCTCCAAGGGAAGAAGATGGAGAACTTATCCCTCCCCTCTGAGGCTGCCCATGCTCATGACAGGAATACCCTGCTGGGACCTGAACAAACACTTGTAGCAGGCAGGTGGAGAGAAAGGAGAGGTGGGGGTTGCCAGTGGGGAACACTCTGCCCTGGATAGTCACAGGTCCTCCATTCCTTTCAACTCTCACCCCATTTGAGGTCTGCACCCACCCCCTGTTGCTGCTGTGACAATCACCGCAAACTTGCTGGCTTTAAACAACATGCATTCGTTATATTAAATTTCTGAGGGCCAGAAGTCCCTCTTTGGTCTCACTTGGATAAAAACAAGATATTGGCAAAGCTGTGAACCTCCAGGAGTCTCCAGGAGACACCCCTTTCCTTGTCTTTCCAGCTTTGAGAACCTGTATTCCTGAGCTCCATACTCAATGCCAGTGGTGGCTAGCCACATCTTTCTCTGGTTCTGAGTTAGCCTCCTCTTTTCCCTGAGAAAGACCCTTATGATCAATTGCATTGAGCTGTCCAGAAAGTCCAGGTGAATCTCCATAGTTTACTATCAGCTGATCGCCAACCTGATTCCACCTATAGCTATAATTCTTGCTTGTCATATAATACAACATATTCAAAAGAACTGTATGATGAACATCTTTGTTCTCATTATACCTATATATTTACATTGGATGCATATTACACATGTACACACATAACATTAAATTTTGCATTTTAAATGCACAATTCAGTGGCATTAATTACACCCATGTTATGCAAATGTGACCACTATCTATTACTATACCTTCTCTACCACCCCAGACAGAAAGTCTGTCAACTATTAAGCAATAGCATGAGCTGTCTTTCCATTTATTTAGGTCTTCTTTAATTTCTTCCAGCAATGTTTTGTACTTTTCAGCATACAAGTCCCATACTTCATTGGTTACATTTATTCCTAAGTATTTTATCTTTTTTGAGGCTATCATAAATGGGATTTAAAAATAAAAAAAAAAAAACAACTTCCTTTTCAGCTTGTTCATTGCTGGCATAGAGAAGTGTAACCACGTTTTGAGTGCTGTCTTTGCATCTTGCAACTTTGATGAATTTATTTATTCTAGCAGTTTTTTGTGGATTCTTTACCTGTGTATATAAGATCATGTCATCTTCAGATAATTTTACCTCTTCTTTCCTGGGTTGGATGCCCTTTCTTTCTTTCTCTTAGCTAATTGCTTTGGCAAAATACTATGAATAGAGTGGTGAAAGCAGGTGTCCTTGTCTTGTTCCTTAGGAGAAAAAGGAGAAAAGCTTAGGAGAAAAGCTTAGATTTTTCCACCACTGAGTATTATGTTAGCTGTGGGCTTTTCTGATACAGGCTTCATGCTGTGGAGGAGTTCTCTTAGAGTCTCATTTATGGAGTGTTTTTTGTTGTGAAATGTCATTGGCTTTTGTTAAATGCCTTTTCGGCTTCAGATGGTGTTACCGTGTGTTTGTTCTTCCCTTCATCGTATTTCCATGGTGCGTTACATCGATTGGTTTTCATGTATTGAACTACCCTTTCAATCCTGGGATAGGTTCCTCTGGGTCATGGTATCTGATATTTTTAATATGCTGCTCAAATTGGCCTGCTCAACTTTTTGCTAAGTATTTTTACATCTATTTTCATAAGGGATATTTATCTGTAGTTTCTCTCTTTTTTGTACGTTAACGAAGATATATGATAACATTCCTCTTAAAAACTTGGGGAGTACAACCCATATACATCTCAGTTTTTACAATCAAGGAAATTATCAAATTTCTTGAGCCCTGTAATTTTAAAATACAGAACAATGATAAATGCTGCTGTTTAATGCCCCATGCCCACCATCTGTCTTATTTCTCTAAAAGTGGTGTCTAAGAAGTTGCTGCTGATATTTGGATTTATTGGTAATTACAGAAATGGTATAGGTACCAACCAGAAGAGGGGATTTGAGTCTCAGTCCCTCCTCTAGCCCACTGGGTGACCTGGGGAAAGATAAATGTCTTCCCTCATCTCAATATTTCTTCTCCAATGGGAATGATGGTGCCTGACCTGGGGAGTCACGTGAGATCGAGTAGCAATCAGACAGTGCCTGGCACATGCTGGATAATAGAAAGTATTTAATCATTTACTATTGTAGCTCTCCAATGATGTCTCTGTTCATCTAATGACTGTGTCCTAGCTACTGCAAGATGATAAGATGATTTGACAGCATCAGAGGCTGTCCATGTGTCATTCATTCATAAATTTAATGCTTACTGAGATGCCACTACCTGCTGGAAACTTCACAGATGTTGGGCAACACATGAGCCAGGCAGACAAGTCCTGCACTGACATAGCTTTGAAGGATGAGAGGGTTGGGAAGCCAGCTCTGACTTGATAACGTTCTGTGTCTGTCCTCACCCCACGCCTCTGGTCTTTGGCCCTGGAACTCTGACTACCCTCACGTGGTCCATTTGGGGACAGTGCCTTTCTTCTTGTTCCTGTGGCTGCCTCCTGACACTCTTGAGTATTCTCCTAAGACTTTTCCTCCTGGTGTACTTGTAAGGTGATCTTTAATGCCCTAATGGGATGAGTGTGCCTTGCCTTGAAGGTGGTAGGGATCAGATACTAGAATTCATGCACCTGTTTTGAGAGGTATATCTCAGAGCCTGTATCTCTTTCCTGCATGGGGAGGTCCCCAAGTACTCTGCTCTGCCTCCCTCTGGGGCTTGCAGATACTATTCTCTCTGTCTGCAGTTGTTTTCTACTTTTGTCATCTTGAGTCCTACTCAGCCTTTCAAACTCCGCTTGGAGGGACTCTGGAAGCCTGGCCTGGCCTGGCCTGCAATGGCCAGGTGGTGGTCCCCGTCCCGTGACCCTGTCACAGCCTGCACTTCCTTCTTCCATACTTCCTTCATCCTGCCTTGCCATGATGGGCTTCTGTGCATCTGATCTGCAGCCCGGGCCTCCAGGGTGTGCTCACGGTCATTTATCTACCTGTCCTTGGCACCTGGCGTGTGAGGGTTACTGGTGAATATTTATTAAAGAATAAATCAAAGGTGAAATCTAGGGACTATTTTCTCTGTCCAGAGCCTGGGCTTTAACAATGACAAATACTTTTAGAAATAGACATTTGAAGGAAAATAAGTAATACAGAATGAGAAATACACTTAAAAGATAACAAACTTCATGAACCAAAACTGTACATGGAAAGCAGAAACAACGTTTCTCCTGTTTGGCTGGGAAAGATGAAGCGATGGTGGGCTGCCAAGTATGTGGTGGGAGGGGTCCCCATCCTCTCACATGCTGCGGGGCACTGGAAATCAGAACCTTTTGGGAAAGAATTTTGTTTTAGTCAGCTTTTTTTGCTGCTGTGACCAAAAGGCCTGACAAGAGCAATTAGAAGAGGAAAAGTTTATCTGGGGTTCATGGTTGCAGATGTCTCAGTCCATAGATGGCTGACTCCTTTCCTCAGGGCTTAAGGTAAGGCAGAACATCATGGTGGAAGAGTGTGGCGGAAGGAAGCAGCTCAAGACCTAATCAGAAATCAGAGAGACTAAGCCCAGCTCACCCAATATACACCTCAATGGCATGCCCGCAGGGACCTACCTCCTCCAGCCACACCTCACTCGCCCGTTAGTTACCACTCAGTTAATCCCTTCAGGGGATTAATTCTCAAAACTCAACCATTTCCTCTCTGAATGTTCTGGCATTGTCTCACACATGAACTTTTGGAGGACAGCTCCCATTCAGACCATAAGAGCAATTCACGAGAAGGTCCTGAAAACCTCATAGGACCTTCTGTTTTTCTACAAATCTACCCTAAGAAAATATAAGTGAGTAAGACCTAGGTACAAAGATGTCCTCAGTACCATGTTAAACAAATGGAATGGCCTGTTTAATGTCCAGCAGTAGAAATGATGATGAAAATAATGGTGGTAGTGACAGGTATAGTCCCAGGTAGCTAATAATGACTAAGCCAATAATGCTGAGGTTTATGAGGAATATTTAAGGGACAAGACATTGCTCACAACATAATGTTAAGAGAGAAAACATCCCTAGCACAGAAGAGGGGCTGCAGAGTAGCCCTGGCTGAAGAAATGGGCATTGACCCAGTGTTGACATCCCAGCGTCATCACTAACAGCTGAGACTCGTTCTTCCAGGCTCTAGCTTTTCCCTTATAAAGTGGAGGGAGATGGTGGTACCAGCACAGATCTAGGATCTAGGATTTGAGAATTTAAGAAAGATGGAATAGGGAGAAAAGCTCTCAGCCCAGTTACTGAGCAGGTCCTTAATACTCCTTACTGTGGGTGCTTAGGTCATCTACCATTGGTGAAAAATGATCAGGTTTGGGCACCGCTTCATCCAGATGGGATGGAGGCAGGAGCATGCCTAGACCATCCTGTTCCCAGGCCAGTGGTGCAGATTCTGAGGTCAGTATCCCTGAGGCAGCCCAGTTATTGCCCTCTCCTTCTTTCTTTCCTTCTCAGTATGAGCGTTAATTGAGCACCTGCTGAGTATTGGGTTTTGTGCTGGTCACTGGTGCTACAGAAACCAATAGAAGATCCCCTGGACACTGAGGGAGATAGACCCATGAGCAGATGATTGCAGTGTGTCAGGATATGGACTGTGACTGGGACCACAGCCAGACCTGTGGAAGCAAATCAATGTTTAAATCCCTGGTAGGGCTGTGGCTCCATTCAGTCAGCTGCTCATCCCCTGGGGAGGTGATGAAGCTTAGAGGAGAGAGGGGCTTGAAGAGCAGTTCCTTCTCTGATGTGTATATAACATAAGCCTCCAACCCTGCCAAGGGCACCAGGGGGTAGAGAGAGATGGAAACAGGATGGGTTGTGGAAAATAAAGGCCACAAATTCAATTTGGTAGTCATTAGAACCCAGCACAGGTAAATCAATTAGCAAAGTGCATCCGGAAGGTGGTATATTAATACTTGTATTATGTGTTGGCACTTGGTAAATGTAGAAGTGGGAGAGATATGAAGGCCTGAGGCCCTGGTGTGCTGCGGGTCAGGGTGTCCCCTTGGGCTTTGCCTCTAGGGCTGAGGGACTCCTGGTGTAGCAGGGGTGTCCAGACTGTTGTTGGAGGGATGCATCTGCTAGGCACAGGGTGTCTGATCCTGGATCCATTACTGCCAGGAGTGTGGTCTGGGCAAGTATCCCACCTGCTGAAACCAGCTCCTTATAATCTGTAAAATGGGATAAGCACAGCTACCCTCCAGGAGCTGTGGGATGGGTGGAAATCAAACAGGTGTGGCCACCTTAAGGCCACCTGGGAGCCTCTCAGGATCCTGGGATATCCCAGGATGGGATGCAACCTCCCAGAGCACAAGGTGGGAGAAAGTTTGCATCTGGTCACTACAAGAAATTGCATGTGGCTGGAGGGCAGATGCTATAGGAGGTCAAATGGGCAATCCCAGGTCTTGTGCAGTTAGTGATGTCCAGGTAGCTTATGATTTCAAACAGACACTCAGCTTGCTCTCTGTGGTGTATGTGTGTGTGTGTGTGTGTGGGGGGGGCAAGACCCCAGAGACTAGTGGTTCCCCCGTTTGTCACCAGACTCTGTGGATGTTTTCATCTGAGCTCATCTAGGTTTGGGAGGTTCTCTTCCAATTCACTGAAGCATATTTAAATGATTTTAGATTGTCATTGATGAAAAGCTGAAATGTTAACATAATTCAGAAAAAATGTAAGAAGAGAAACGCACCTCCACACACACCTGCTGGCACACACACACATATCCACGCACCTGCCCTGTGGTTTCTGTTTGCACAACAGTCCCAGCTCAGAGCACTGGGGTGGCAGGCAGCTCCTACTGCAGTGGACGTGCTGATTCCACCCATGCACTTTCAGGGTCTGTGATTTTTTTGTAGTCACCCCCCTATGATTATTGTAAATCCTTGACTCACATTGGTACTCTGCAAGCAAACATTGAGTGAAGTAAGTTTACTCTTAACTTATTCCCTTGCAACCTGCATAACATATTTTTTTGTTTATTAAAATCTAAAGAAAGTACCCATCTATAATTTGAAGCAGCAAAACTCTTATGCTCTCTTGCCTTTGGGTAACCTCCTCCCACTGCAGGTGCTGGGTTTGAAAAATTCTTGATTTTCCCCTTCATTCATAGATGTTGGCTGTGTGTGTGGGGGAGCCCTAATCTGTGCCCAGTTAAGTCAGTTTGGCATCAGTCCCCAGGCGTCTGGTGGTCAGCAGGGCAGACACTATGAGGGACTGATGAAGTGACGTAAGCCCACTGCTATGGGAGGGGCTCTTGGGGCCCATTGGAGGAAGCCCAGTGTGGCAGCCCCGTAGGAGAGGGGCCCGGGAAGGCTCTGGAAGAGCAGCCTCTGAGCTGGGAACACCAGGTGCTCTCAGGTGAGTGTGAGGATTCATGCAGAGGGAAGAGCCCTCCACAGAGGTGAGGGGCTGTTTCAGACCTGGCATCAGTGGGAAGCTGCTGAGAAGTCTGACCAAGTGCAGTCTGCTGGACCCTTGGGGAGGTGAGAGGTCACCGGGTGCGCAGCAGGTCTGTGAACCACCTTCGGTCGGGGATGAGTTGGGTTCTACTGGTGGGCTGTGGGCAGGGCCTGGCTGGGGGCCTGCTGCACCAGGGCTCCCTACTGCTCTGCAGCCCCATGTCCTACCTAACTGGGCAGGTCCTCCACACATGCTTGCTAACTGGGTGGATGGAAGGACAGGTGGACAAATCAGGGGAGGGGGAGGGCCACCTTGTTAGCTGCCTGAAGAGCTGAAGCCGAGGAATGAAGATTGGCTGGGAGGCTGGGTCGGTCCCTCCCTGTGGCTGTGGCCCTTCTGCTCCAGCAAGGGGTTGCTCTAAGGCTGTGTCTTTCTCCACACAGGAGATTCTCTGCTAGACCTTGTCAGGTCTCTTCCTGTCCTGGAAATGCTTCTCTTCAAGAGCAAGAGAGCCACGGCAGGCCTCCGAGGGAATGCCGCCGCCTTCCTCTTCTGGATGCTGCTGCTGTGGAGTGGGGACGGCGGCTGCCAGGCCCAGCGGGCAGGTGGGACACTGTCACAGGCTGTGCCGTGGCCCAGCAGGCGGCACATATGGCCTTGCATCTGTCAGTGTGGGGTGTGGGCCTGTGTGGGAGCGCCAGTGACCCAGCAAGTGTGTGTGCCCCAGGTCCCCCAGTGGGTGTGCGGCTCACAGCCAGCTACTGATTTAGGGCCTGTGTGTAAGGGGATGTGTGATTGAGTGTGTGTGTGTGAGTGGGTGTGAGTGTGAACATGTGAAGGAATGTGAGAGAATGTGAGCATGTATGTAAGAGTGTGCAGGGGACTGAGCATGTATGCGTGTGCATGTGTGTGAGTGTGCACGTGAGTATATGTGAGTATGTGTGTGAGTGTGCACGTGAGTATATGTGAGTATGTGTGAGTGCACGTGAGCATGTGAGTGTGCATATGTACATGAGTGTGCTTGTGAGTATATGTGAGTATGTGTGTGTGTGTGCACGTGAGCATGTGAGTGTGCATGAGTGTGCATGGACTGAGCATGTGTTACTGTGCATGTGTGTGTGAGTATATGTGAGTGTGAGTGCATATATGTGTGGGGTAATTGTGAATGATTTTGAGGAAAAGCATGATGGTGTGACCCTGTGTGACTGCGTCTGTGCGTGTGAGGGAGTGGGTGTGACAGAGGTCCCCATCGGTTGCATAACATGCCGTGAGCCTGGCCCTATCAAGTGCATGCAGGGTTGGGGGCCGGGCCGAGGGCAGGCTAAGGCCTGTTGTGGTATTCTGCTTTGTGAAGGCTTTGGGACACATCCTAGGGGTAGTGAGAGGTGGACACACTGGAGTCCAGACAATGAGTGTCCAGGACACAAGGAGGAATCCCTGTGGAGTTGACTAAGGATTGGGAATGTTTACTGGAGATGGGAAGCCAGGGGACCAGAGGGATGAACTGCGACAGGATGGTTTTGCTGGGCAGCCTGAGGCCCCGGCATCGGGGAAGGCACAGTCAGTGCTGGGAGATGATGGAGCTACCAGGAGCACAGCCAGTCTGTGTCCATAGCACCACCACAGAGTGGGTGAACAGGGTCCTCTGTACCTATGGTTGGGGCTGTGGGGATGCCCACAGGGTGGTAGATCCAGGCATGAAATGCCACTCCCATTTTACAGGATGAAGAACTGAGGTAAGAGGCCCAAAGCCCCAGAAGATGAGGCTGGGAGAACATGGAAAGTGACATGCTGGGCTGAGGCTGTGGCTCAGCGGTTGAGCGCTTGCCTCGCATACGTGAGGCACTGGGTTCGATCCTCAGCACCACATAAAATAAATAAAGATATTGTGTTCATCTACAACGAAAACAAAATATAAAAAAAAAAAAAGGAAGAAAGAAAGTGACATGCTAAAGCTTTCTTCCCTGAGCCTCACAAACTAAAGTTCACATTATTTCTTTATCAATTTGACAGTATTCTCTCATGTATTTTACTTCGCCTAAGCCTCTCAAAGCCTCACTAGCTAGAAAGACTGAACACTATGGGCATGCTGTTTTTGTGTGAGGACGGCAGGGCTCTGTGTCCATTGAGTTGGCCTCAAATGTACAGTTGATTCAAAGGCAGAATGACACTGCAGTCTTCTCTCCCAGGCCCTCACCTCACACAGTGGAGGACACTGGGCTTGAGGGAACTGGGCACCGGCCGGGGCCTTTGGCTTCACAGAGCCCAGGCTATAGCACTTAATTCTCATGTGCCCACAATCCTTGCTTCCAGGAGGAAATGTGCAGGGAGCTCAGAGGGGCCTCTCAGTGAGGCCTTCCAAACAAATGAAACTTCTGCAGCCTTAGAACAAATTTGCTCTAGGATTATAGCCTGCAGTCTGGGCCCTGCCTGCCCCTCAGTAGCAATTACCCTGAACAGGCAGGGACATCCTCGTCCTAAGGACAAAAGGATGACCTTTGTGTCAAGGAGAGCAACTCCCCAGGAATTATCTCTGAGTCCACACATCTAGGCAAACACAATCCAAAAGCCTTAATCCTGTTAGGAACAATCCTGCCAAGAGTCCCGAGGTGCAGACTGTAACTTGGATTTTGAAAACAGGAGGGAAAGATAGGTCTGAAATATTCAAAAGTGGCTTTGGTCAGGGCTAATTGTGTGTGCATGTGTATGTGTGTAAACACATATAGCTCTATTGTTTTTCTGACTTTTGAACTTAATTGCTTACAAATATAAAAGCAGAAAATACAAAATAATAAAGTTCATCCACAGGTGTGCTTGCCATTGGTGAGCCCTGCTGCTCACCTGCAGGTTCTCTGAGGCATGTGTACACAAGTGCACCTGTGTACAAGCGTGCGCCTGTGTACACGCGTGCGCATGTGCACACACACACACACACAGGTTTTCTTTCCAGAAATTCTGTCATATTATACACAATATTTTGTAAACAACTTTCACATTTGACACTCTCTTGGGAAGTGTGTCCACTCTCTTGGGAAATGTGTCTGCACTGGTAGATGCAGGTTCCCTGGCAGCCATTGCTGTGTGCCTGCCTTCGCATCCCACTGCATGGATCTCTCTGATTTTCCTGGTCATGCTCTATAATATTCCTGGTATATCTTTTATTCCTCCATTTTTTTCCTGACTGTTTTCTTGGAATTGGTGGATAAAAAGATTTTATCCTTTATGAGGTTCTAAGACTCTGAGAATGGATTGCATGGCCACTTGTTGAGCAGACAAATAAATGTCTTCTCAAATGCACAGTGTGACCACCAGTCTTTTTTTTTTTTTTTGAGTTTTGCCAATCTGGTATTTTAACTTTTTTTGTTGTTGTTGTTTTGCTCTGTTTTGTTTTTACTATCCACATGTTCAGATTTGTGTTCCAGAGGCTTCTGCAGGGCTGCTGTTGGTGTGACCTATGAAGTGGTCAGCACCAGGGCTTCTTGACAGTTCTCCTGTATGTTTGTGCAGCACTCTAGGGTTTAGAAAAACACTTTCCCTGCATCATCTAGTTATGAAATGGATGAGTGAGCTTGCTGCATGGGGCTGATGAGGATGAGAAAACTTGATTTGTTTAATCAAAAACATCATTAGTTTAGGTAAAATCTATAAGCTATGAAGTATATAGCATACAACATAATAGAAACTCTTAAATTTATATTGAAAATACATGAATGGGAGATATCCTATATGTAATAATGATGAAATACTATAAACTATTTAAATATTTAGCAAGAGTGTGCATCAATCAGCTGTGTGCATCCTTACAGGGTACTCTATGTGGCCAGGGAAACTGGCCTTTTCAGTCTGGAACTGGTTTCTAGCCTAATGCTAGGTGTGGGTAAACAACTTGAGTATCAGTCCCAGTCCCACCAGTAACCAAGTGGAAATAGAAGGTAATCAAGGATACACACACAACTAGAAGTGTTGTCTCTGTGGATGGGAAAACCAGTGCTCTGGTTGTGATTGCCTTTTCTCAGTTTTCTAAAATAAGCCTGTGTTATTTCTAAGTAGGTTTAAAAAATAGTAATAATAAAATGAAGTTACTTTTAAACCAAAATAGAAGTGCAGAGATTGAGGCATAGTTGCATTCCATGGCTGTGAATCATTTTAAGGTGATGTCACTATCCTCAGTGGAACTCACAGTAACCTTGGGGTGGCCCCTCCTTGTTGCTACAAAACAGGAGCTCAATGCTCAGCATCCTGACTGTTCCATGCAGTACGGGCAGAGCAGGCAGGTATGGGAGTCAGGTGCCTGTGGTCTCAGCAACCACTCCTTTAGGGCCCTGGGGACATGCTTTCCCACAACCCATCTGCTCTATGTCACCCTTTTTCTTACACCTGCAGGCTGCAAAACTGTGCACTATGATCTGGTGTTTCTCCTGGACACCTCCTCCAGTGTAGGCAAGGAGGACTTTGAGAAGGTCCGGCAGTGGGTGGCCAACCTGGTGGACACCTTTGAGGTGGGCCCAGACCACACCCGCGTGGGTGTGGTGCGCTACAGCGACGGGCCCACCACTGCCTTCGAACTGGGCCGCTTCAGCTCGCGGGAGGAGGTGAAGGCTGCAGCCCGGCGCATCACCTACCATGGCGGAAACACCAACACAGGAGACGCCCTGCGGTACATCACCAGCCGCAGCTTCTCCCCGCAGGCAGGCGGGCGGCCCGGGGACCGCGCCTTCAAGCAGGTGGCCATCCTGCTGACCGATGGCCGCAGCCAGGACCTGGTGCTGGACGCCGCGGCGGCCGCCCACGCAGCAGGCATCCGCATCTTTGCGGTAGGTGTGGGTGCGGCGCTGAAGGAGGAGCTGGATGAGATTGCCTCGGAGCCCAAGTCTGCTCACGTCTTCCACGTGTCCGACTTCAACGCCATAGACAAGATCCGGGGCAAGCTGAGGCGCCGCCTGTGTGAGAGTGAGTGACCCGGCCTCCCTGCGTGGAGCTGTGTCCCAGTCCAAGGGCAGCATGCCTGCGACCTGCGCGGTCAGTGCGAGGGTTCCCTGGGCAAGGGAACAGTGCAGCAGGCAGGGGTAGCTGGGTTAGGTGAACAGCAGGTGGCGGGAGCAGAGACACCCGCGTTTCCTAGGGTCAGCAACACAATGGATCTGGTGGACCATCCCACCAGTTATTGTGGAGCCTGTCTTCCTCTTCCCCTGGGCAGAGATGGAGAGGGCTTTTGGATTAAAGTCTTCTTTTTAAATCCTTACCCTACTGTGAGATGCTGGAAGACAAAAATCTGAGTGTCCATCTTCATCTCTGAGCTGGGAACAGGGTCTTCCCACCACCAAGACAGCACTTGAGGCATCTGGCGGGTGGCAGGGTCTCCCAAAGGGTTTCCATGAGCCATCAAGCAAGAAAACGGGCATAGGTAGAGTCTGTGAACCATGCCTAGCAGTCCAGATGGAACCCTTCAGAGATGGTCAGGGCTGCCTCTCCCAGGCCCAAGTGCTGTTGACCTGCACCCCTCTGAGATAGCCCCAGTTCTCTAACTTGTTTATCTGGAATCTGTTCATTGTGGCTGGGGGAGGATGGGGCATTGGGCAGTAGGCAGGCACAGAGCATGAATGGCTCTTGGGTTGACCTGGAAATCTGATCTCCAGGATCCTCGTGGGGTTATTCTGAGGACAGTCCCCTTCCCAGGATAGGGAGGATGAAGTGGTTTTCTCAAGGTCCAGCCTATCTGTAGTTTCTACTTAAGTCTGTTTCTTTGGGGTGATGTTTGTCCTTCTTAGGTCTGGATGGGTGCTGGGTGACTTTCTCCACCAGGCTTGGCAGGGCTGTGCTTTGAGGCTGGGGAGGTGGGGGCTATAGACTATCAATGGAGTAGTCTCAGTCTGTCTTGTTCACTACTGCAGGGAACCAGCTAACCCCTTGCAGGGAAGCCTACTGGTCCAGCCTCTACCAGGGGCAGGGATGGCCCTAGGGGTTTGGGGAAGTGGTGGGAGAGACTGGCAGTGGGAGCAGTTGGGTGTGACTTAGCAAGAGGGCACAGGTCTGGTTTATGGCTCAGTCAGCACACAGAAAAACTACTCTAGAAACTGGGATGGTTCTAGGTTTCTTACCACAACGTGACTTTTATCTCTCTATTGCTTATTTAATCTCCACTTATTTTGTCAACAGAAATTTATTGGGGATTAACTTTTTGCATAACTTTGTGCTGATTTCTGGGCTATAGAAAATCATGAGACATAGCCCCTATCCTCAGGGTGTTCCTAGTCTAGAGGTCAGGAAAGGCATATGGAGTATGTGATACTGGGTGGTGTTCCTAGTCTAGAGGTCAGGAAAGGCATATGGAGTATGTGATACTGGGTGGGGGTTCTATGAAGGCTCAGGCAGTCCCATGGGCTGGGACTGCCTGAGTCCCTGGAGAAGGTGTGCTCAGGTGTTGGTGGGCTGTGTTGGAGGGAGAAGGAGGTGGTGGCATGGTATTGGGGGTGCCACAGCACAGTGTGGCTGAGGTCATGGGGAAGTGGGGGTTGCTGGGCTTTGTCAGGTTATTGGAGTTTCAATAAACAAGTCTCGTGTGCTAAAGTAAGGACACTGTTGGGTTTTATGCAGGAATGTGACTGGCAACAGGACTGGGAGTGGATTCCAGCCTCCAGCCTCCATCTTCCTGTCTGCATGGGCTGGTCTCCTCCTGTTTGCCTATGGGATGAGACTGTCACCATCATGTCACCTCAGAGCACAGGCAACAGAAGTCCCCACTCTAATGGATTCTAAGCAAGTTTCTTTTTACACATGACCAAAAAGGCCAGAAGTCAGGTGGCTTTACACGATGAAAGCAGGGCATACTAGGCTTCTGTCTGGGTGGTCACGCAGCGATCGGCAGACTTGGGTGCAGGCCCCAGCAGTTAATAGGTCCACCAGTGAGACACTGATGAAGGTTCCATTTAGAGAAGGATGAGGTCAATGAAGGGACTGAGCGAATAATGAATGATTTGACTGAATTGGTGAGGAGCTCCCAGCAGCACAGTCTTGGAGGTCTCAGTTGCCCTCCAGCTGCAGCTAAAGGCAGCAGGGTGTCCCTACCCCCCTCCTGTTTGGCCAGGCCTCCAGGTAGCCTGTCCTCTTCTGATACCAGCTGACAAAAGAGTCTACGTGCTGTTGTCTCAGTGGCCTCCTGAGGCTGGCAGCAGGGCAGAGAAGAGAATGTAGGAGCTGGCAGACTGGGGCTGCCATCGCAAGACACCTGCCAGTGCTTCTTAGAGCTCTGTGGGCCTGCAAATCTGAGGAGAGGGGGCCTGCTGTTCCCCAGCAGGCTTGACATTCAGTCTGGGTTGGGCTAGGATAGGTCATGTAACTGCTCCTTGGCTAATCACTAGCCTTGGAGTGATTGGCCAAAGGGGAGGGCCACTAAGCCATGTAAAAAGTTTCTCACTTTTGGGAGTGGAGGTAATTAGCAGACCTGTGCATTGGAGGAAAGGAGTTTGATACATGAAGGAAAACTAGAGGCGGGTACCTTGAGAGAAGGAAATGCAGATGTGGACCAGCTGGGAACGACTCTGTGCACCATGATAACCTTGGGAAAAACTCATATATCCCCATAGCCAGGCTGCTCCAAATGCCTCCCTGGAAGATTTCAGTTTCGCTTAGTTGCCTAAGGCGAATGTGTTTTTGTAAATACAGCTGCAGATGAAGAGGGCTTGGTCTATTCTGGAGACAAACGAAACAAAATGCCCTGACAGTGGCTTCAGTCAGAAAGCAAAACAAAAATAAAAGATCTAACAGTAACATATTGGAAACATCTGGTAAGATTAGATCAAGGAGTCCACAAAATCCAAATACCAGAAATCCCTCTGCACATAATTGAAGATGCCCCTGAGAGACTTCATAGGCTGAATTGAATAGGACCTGTTCTGAATAGGGGCCTACTGATATCTGGAATGTGGCAGAATAACAATAAGGGGTTATTTTATGTAGTAGTCATTCAGTTTCATAAGACCCATTTTATTCATTCAATGACCATGTATGATAGCAGCTGTTAAATTCAATCTAATCATTTGATCACTTTGTAACCATGCATGATAGTAGAACTTTGTTCGTTTCAATCCATTCATTCATTCATTCATCAAACACACATTTAATGGCTCTTTGGTGCTAGGGCACAGC
Organism: Geosciurus inauris; assembly: GCA_004024805.1. Lineage (NCBI taxonomy): Eukaryota > Metazoa > Chordata > Mammalia > Rodentia > Sciuridae > Geosciurus > Geosciurus inauris. Next base: position 75,511 of record PVHX01002900.1, read on the forward strand.
CAGGGACTCAGGATTCAGGGATGGAGTTGACATTCTCTCTGATCTTAAAAAGTGCCTGTCCACTTGGGACAGCAGGAAAGTGGCAGGCAGTTTCACTAGGGAGCGTGTGCACTGGGCGTCACCTACATGTTATGTGTGTGTTAGTATCTGCCTACACCCACAAGAATATAAGCATCACCAGGATGAAGTCCACTTCTTTCAGTCCAGGGTTCCTATAGCAGATCCTGGCATTTAGGAGGAGTTCCCTAAACGTTGTTTAAAGGAAGTCGAGGGCAGTGCCCGGACAGTGAATTCCGCTTGCTGTTGTGATGTGTGTACTTTGGAAGTCCTTGTGTAATGGTCTGTCCCAGCTCCTGCCAAGGCTGATAAGAATCTCCCACAAATCCGAAATCATACCCAACAATAACTGAAAGCTTGAGCTTGTGAGTCCAGACAAATGGGTAGATTTTTAAGGTTGATATGAATCTGGCAAAGGCAAGTGGCAGGGGTAGGCTGAATGTCAAGAATCTCAGCAGACGTCCTACAATGGGGTAAATGCAGTGAGGGGCCCACGGACACTGGTTCCACTCTGCAGGAGAAGATCTGAGGGGTCTGCCATTAGCTGAGCATCTTGCAGTCTCACTCCATCTCCCCAGCCGCAAGGCGGGTGCTGATGCTATGCACGCTGGAGCCAGAGGCTCCTGACCTGCCTCTGCGGTGCCTGCAGCTGTGGAGCCCCTGGACTGGGGCTGGCCCAAACTGAGCCCTGTTGCAAGGGTGAAACATACACTGGATTTTGTAGATTTAGCATGAAAAAAAGTAATGCAACTCATGAATTTTTATATTGATTATATATTGAATTGATAATTTGGAAAAATAGAGTTAGATAAAAGATATTAGTAAGAAAAATCTACCTTGTTGCTTTTGACAACTTTTAATGAGGCTACTAGAAAATTAATACTGCATATGTGGCTTGCATTTTCTTTTGGATGTTGTTGCCCTCGAGGTGAAGGTCGTAGCTGTGGGTGGTTGGCAGCATGGATGGATGGTGGTGGTAGTGAAGGGATTGAGTTGGTTGTGTAGACAGTGGATAGAGTCCCAATTTCTTGGCCATTACACTTATTACCAGTGTGATATTTAGCATATTACCTGATATCTGTGAATTTTAGTTTTTCCACTTAGAGTTAAACATCTTTCCTCCTCCCCATATACTAGCGTGCCTGAGGCAGCTGGGGCTTAAAGGATGGCGGTAGACATTGTAGCTGCCCTCTGCTCCTTCAGTGCTGATGTTGGGGATGATGGATGAAGTTCTGATTGCTTCCAAAGCCATGTTCACTCTTTCCATTGAGATTGGCTGCTGAAGGGAGGAAGGGCAGCTCCAGGGACCAGCAGGTTCCCAAGGGCTGCCCATTAGAGAGAAGCTGAGTCCAGAGCCAATGCACATGAAGTGAGGGACTGGTGTCCGGGGTGGGGTGTAGTGCCCCCCTGCCCTAAGACAGCAGTGGTTGGAGTGTGGGGGCAACAGCTGATCTGAAGCCAGCCGGAAATGGCCAGGTGGGCAGAGGAGGGGTGGTAGGCTGAACCTCCTTTGGGTGTTCCATGCAGAAGCCTTTCCACTGTTCAAATGCTCCTGGGTCACCTGTGGACCTCACCTGTCCTGCTTCTCAGGACTCAGGGTGCCTCCATTCAGTGTTCTGCTAAGAGCTATGTTGGCATCCCATCCACACAGCCTGCCACCTAAGGCTCAGCTGCAGAGCTTTAGAGGGTGTGAATAGTTAATTTTCTCCTCATGCATGTCTGATTCTCTCTGTGCTTACGCGGTAGATGTGTCTGCACACCCAGAGTTGGCACCATGCTATTCCTGACTTACCACTGACAAGATGGTTCCTGGAGAACTTGAGTTACTCCCCAGGGTGGCCCAGCTGCTCAGGGGCTGAGTGGGGAGGTTAGCCTTGCTGTGCTTGACCCCAGGTCCTGAGCTCTTGCTTGCTGGTCCCACTTACATTAAAGAAGCATCTTTAACTCCCTATTTTACTGAAGTGCCACCAGGATCCTCTGAGTAACTGTCCTGGTCCTTCTTATTTTTTGGTTGATGGCACTGAGGTGCAGAGACATGACAGGGCTACTGAGGATGGCAGGGATCAAGCGTGGGCTCTCAGCTCTCCCTCTGGAGTCCTGTTGGACATGTGATACTGAACCTTCCCTGGTCCCTTGCAGAGGTCTTTCTCATATGTGGTGACCAGTGGCTGCTTGCTGAGTAGCTGGGTGAATCTAAGGATACTTGGAGAAATCATTATCCCCATTTTATAAGTGAAAAAGGTATCTGCAGATGTGTGGGTGGAATGGCACCAATGCCTGTGGTGCTGTAGTGTCCCCTTGGCCTGGGATGCTTTCAGTGAAGTCCCTCTGTGTCAGGGTACCAACTTGGGCTTCTCTGTAGCCTGAGAGAAGTTCCCAGGGGACCAATCTCAGCCTGAGCTTCCTGCAGCATGTGGGGTGGAGGCTGCGGGCAGTCCCAGAACATCAGCTGTAATTAAGAGCTTTCTCCACCCCCGGCTCTGCTGTGGCCGCAAAACAACCCTTATATAGCTTATCGGTTACTCTAAGTGGGTCTGTGGAATGCCAGCTGAGAAGGCCTCCACCTACTTCTATTTTGGAGACATGCTATGGTGGTCCTCTGTCCCATCTCCATGGCCAGAGCCTGCCTTTTGCTCCTGGACTCCTGGGTAGGGTGTTGGTCTGGATCAAGGGAGAGTGGGAGCTTCTCTCGTGCTTCCGTGGTGCTTGACTGTCTCCGAGGCATGGGCAGCCCCTCTCTGCCCACCATGCTGCGTGGGTAGCTATATTCTTCCTCTAATGAGAGTTCTGACTTCTGGATGCTAATGTGACCGGGGGCAGGAGGGGGAGAGGCTTCTTAACAGTGGGGGGTCGGCCCATTCTATCTTTTCATTGTTCACCTGGGATTCTCATTGGAAAGGCGTGGGCTTTGAAACCCAGCTCTACATTTCTATTTTTGTGTGGTGGCCTTTTAATTTGCTACCTCCTGAGTGTCAGCTTCCTGTAGCATGGGATTAGACTCGTTTTCTGCCATGATAAGGGTGACAGGTGGGCAGTGGTCCCCAGGGTTTCCTGAGGGCTCCCTTTGCTTTGTCTTGTGGCCAGCATCCAGGACACTTAGCCCTCCAAAGGAATCAGCTATTGGGTGCTCTTAAAAATTTATTTCACTAGATAACACAACTGAAGTAATTAGAAATGGGCTAAATGGATATTTATAGATACCATCTCCTAATAGTGAATTTTAAAGACTCTTTATATATGTTTTTGTGTTCCTTTTTTTTGGGAGGGGGTACCGAGGATTGAACTCAGGGGCACTCAACCACTGAGCCACATCTCCAGCCCTATTTTGTATTTTATTTAGAGACAGGGTCTCACCAAGTTGCTTAGCACTGTTGCTGAGGCTGGCTTTGAACCTGCGATCCTCCTGCCTCAGCCTCCTGTGCTGGGATTACAGGCATATGCCACCGTGCCTGGCTGTTTTTGTATTACTTTTAATGCATATTTATCGAGCCTTATTTTCTCCTGGGAACTGTCCTGAGGCCTGAGGGTCACAGTACAGAGTAAGATCTCTATGGTCCTACTTGAGGGTGACACTTTTCAGAAGGAAAATAAATAGATGACAAAACAAATTGCATAGTGAGCAAAGTGGTTTCACGTGGAGACAGGTGCTCTGATGCAGATAGAGCAGGGCCATTCTCAAGTACCCAGTTGGTGGGGGCTGGGGGAGCCTCTGACAGGGAAAAATAATTAGAGATGTGCTTGGAATGGGGTAAATCCCAGTGTGTAGGCCCAGACATACAGGTCAGGGCTGCTGGGCACAGGGAAAAGAGGGAGCAAAGGGCCTGAGGTGGGAGCCCACTGGGCCTGTGAGGAGAAGAGACCAGGGGCAGAGAAGGGGAGGGAGGGCCCGGGATGAGATGTGATTACCCCCATCCTAGGAGGCAAAGTGGAGGCTGAGCTATATAGCTTAACCTTCCCAAGTTCACACTGCTGGGAGGGAGATCCTGGGGCAGCCAGGAGTCTTCCTTAGCCAGAGCAAAGTCCACCAAGTATCCTGCAATAACCTCTCCCCTTGAGGATGCAGCCAAGTGCCGCAGGGCTTCGAGGCTGGCTGTTGGCATGTCTGCCCTGGGGAATTCTTGGGTCACTGGCTCCCTATGTACATGAGTTTTGTAAAGTTATCAAAGGGGCCGCATTCCTTCTGCTGGCATTGTCCCTAGTGACCATGCCTGCCTGACCACACGCCTGCCTCCCCCAGTGGCCATCGGTCTGGCCAGCTGGGAGGTTCCATGGTAAACTCAGGACACATGCTCTACGCACACACCTCATATACACCACACACACCTCACACACACACCACACCCACACATTGGGAACATGTATGTGACCACAGAGTGACCCACCCAGATGTTCCCTCTGGGTGGATCCAGAGGCCAGAGAGGAATGGGTGGCATCAGCAGCTGTGGGTTTGGAGTGCCACGTCAATGACTGTGGCTTGGCACTTCGGACCATAGTGGCCTCAAGGAGCCATCGGGTCCCAGCCCTGCCCTTCACCTAAAGGTCACTGTGAGTGCCTCTTGGGGAAACTTGTTATGATTGTGCTCCCTAGAAATAGCCATCTGGTTACTTAATTCTGATTATGTGCTGGGAAACTTTATTAGAAAATTACTGAAAATGATGAAAAATTAAAAAACACCCTTCACTTATTTTTAATTAGTTTTTAATTTGTGTACTTCAAGAAAGAAAAAGCAGACTCCCAGCACTGTCCGGCCAGATCCAAGTGAGTTTGATGCATGTCCTCTCCTGAGTCCAGCCCCTGCCTAACAGCAGAGCCCTGGAAGTCACCCCGTGGGAACTTCCGCACCCAGGGTCCCGCCACTGGCTTATTTAAACTAGAGCGTAGGGCTGCTTCTCATTATTCACAGTGAATGCGTCCTGTGTGGTAGGGGAATAGAGATGGTGCTTCTTTTTTTTTTTTTTTTTTTTGGTTGTTGATGGACACAATGTCTTTGTTTTATTGCTTTGTATGTGGTGCTGAGGATCGAACCCAGGGCCTCACGCATGCAAGGCAAGTGCTCTACCGCTGAGCTACAATCCCAGCCCGAGATGGTGCTTCTTGAGAGGGCGATGGTTTCTTTTGCCCCCGGGCTCTGGTTTATTAGGATAGTGCTGAACAGGACTTTGTTGCAGTGAGCCTTTCATGCACCTGGGGATTGGTTCCTGCAGGCTGCCTCCTAGAAGAGGTTTGCATCCTCAGGGATCCTCAGTGCTCGGCCAAGGCACAAGCAGAGGCAGCAGCCCTGGCCAGTCTAACCCAACATCTGGAGCTGCGCCCTGGGTGTGCCTCCCAGCTCCTGTCTTTTCTCTCTGGATCTTGGGCCACTTATATAACCTCTTTCTGCCTTATCTCTTCACCTGCAAAGAGGGTGTCACAGAGTTCCCGTCCTTGCTGAGGGTATGAGGATCTAGTGAGGTAGTGCCAGGGAAGTGCTTGGTGCCCTGTGGGACTGGGCACCTGCTCTTAGGACACACGCATGCACACACATACGTGAATGGAAGAGTGTTTCCTGTGTGTGGCCAGGAGTGATCAAGCCAGAACTTAGGCGAGTGTTTCTCAGCATTTACTATTATCATCCCCTTCCAAAGAAGCCTGTTGGAGCAATGTGTTTATCCCCTTCTCTGAAGTTGTAATATCACCCTGTGCCTCATCCAGCAGCCTGTGCAATTGGGTTGGCTGAGGCAGAAACCATCATGTCTCCACTGCCCCCATCCCCAAACCAACATCTGCCTTTCTGAGAGCAGCTGCCTGAGGACACAGGAGGAGTCCCAGAAGGAAGACTCAGGGAGGCCAGGGTGGGGGCCTGTGTCCTGTCCCTCACAGGCTGTGACTTTTGAGCATCAGGCCCAGACAGTGGACTCGGGTCTAAAGCCTGAGCTTCAGACTTGTCTGTTTATTTCAATAAGAGACTCCTTTACACTTCAGTTGTTCCCTCTAAAATCAAGACAGAGTTAGCAAGTTTGCTTTCTAGAGCATACCTGTGAGATCTTTGCTCCCTCTGTAGCCTGGCTTGTCCTCAGTGTCTCTTTGGGGCCAGCTCTTGCCATCCATGGTGTCCTGAAGAGCCTGGATGGATGTCAGAGGGGCCTGCATGGAAGCCAGCTCTGCCACTTCCCAGCCAGCAGCCATAGTCGGCAGCCTCACCCCTGAATCTTGGTCTCCTTGTTTATAAAACAGAGATGATAGTTTAAGCATCTGTTGAAGAGCTGCTTGTGTTTTTTAATATCCTTGATATTATTGTTATCACATAATATTTTTCTGGCCAGCTGGTATAAACAAATACAAAATAAAACCTGTGAAAAGTCAAACGCCACCAAACAATGTGGCTGGACCTGAGCTCCCCACCTTGGGAAAGGAGTCAAGTCTATCTGTCCTGAGTTCTGCACAGGGAACTGTCCCGTCAGGAAGGGAAGGCCTGTCTTTATCTAATGTAGGGAGTGGCAGATGATGGTCTGCAGGCCACATCTGGCCAGCCATTGTTGCCTGTTTCCCTGGGGTGCCTCCAGGCTGCCAGTGCACACTGACCTGGGCTGCCTGCACCCGGGAGATGCAGGTTCAAAGGCTGTGGCAGAGACCCCTGACCCGCACAGGCTGTAGTGTTTACTATCTGGTCCTCCACGAAAGCCGGCCGAGCCCTGATGTTGAACCTACATGATGACTGACAGTCTGAAGTCACTGCCATTAGCTCCCAAGGTGACCTCAGATAGGATGTCTCCTGGGGCCTTGTCTTCTCCTTGGGGCACTGAGTGGAGGGCGTGAGGCTCCTCTGAGGGGCTCCTCTTCCCTTCCTTTCTGTGTTGTGGTCAACATCACACATAGCCTTCTGACCCCTCCCTGTGTCCTCTAATTATAGCCTCTGCCCTGCCTTTCATGCTTCTGGGCTTCACATGCATTTTTAAGAAATGCTGACACCTCCTAAGTCCCAATCGGACTTAGAAGGGGCTTTGAGCTCAGATGTGAATCAGTCCTCTTGCTCCTGCCCAGCCATGGGGTCTTGTGCCAGCCATGTGGCTCTGGTCCTGGCCATCCTGAGCAAAAAGGAAGTTAAGTCCTCACAGGTGTGACATTATTACTGGGTCACATCATGTCCCAGTGTTCCAGCTCATGGAAAGCTGTTGTGAGCTTCACCTAGTGGTTTCAGTGTTGAGTTGACAAAGGGGTAATATGTAGTGGCCACAAGTAAATTGATATTTGCAAAAAGTACACATGCACACACTATATATAAAATATGTTTAAATATAAATGTGTATCTATATAACTAAATTTGTGGGGAGATCTTGCACTTCTGAGTGTTTCTCTTGTCCTGCTGCTAACCTTACCTTAGTTAAACTTAGAGCAAGAGGTGACGCAGGGTTACATGACATACCAGGGCTTTCCCGGAAATGTGTGGATTGAGCGCAGTTTTCAACACAAGCTCAAGTTACAGGGAGACAAAGGAAACCAGCAGTGCACGTTGTATGGCTTAGAGGACTTTGCTATAAAATGTGTCTTTTTTGTCTTTGTCCTTTTGATCACACTGCCCTTGGTTTCCTCAAATGACCCACGCATAAACACACGCACGCACACAGATGTGTAGACGTAAGAGCCAGATACACATATATTCTCACACGCAGACAGACTCACAATACAGGACCACTCAGTCACACACATGTAAGCACATGTGCACACACACACACAAACATTTTTATGCAAGGCCTTATATGGCACTCTTAAGGGATGATTGTTCAGGAAAATAATGACCCCTTCCCTCTGTCCTACACCCTGAAAGTCTACTTGCAGTTGCCCAGAAAAAAATAAATTTATTATTAATCTGTATTTGTATTTTGAGTATCCTCGTGAAATGCCCACTGGTATTTTCTAGAGACCTGCTCTGGCCAGTCTGTTTGGCTCGATGGGGGCAGATGTGTAGGCATGATAGGTTCTTGTGCACTTCAGTCTGACAACCAGCTGTGAGTGGGAAGGGCCAATGGGGATGCAAGGTGAGACCAGGTGCTTGCTGCTGCTGCCTGAGGGAGCTAGAGGCAGGCAGGCTGCTCAGGATCCCTGCATGGTCTGTAGCCCTTTGCACCTGTCCAGAATGTGCATTCTGTACTATGAACATCTTCTGTCTTGGATCCCATAAATCTGGGGAGCAGGAAGACACTGTCTTGCCTGTGCTCTGGTTGGAGTGAAAGTGAGATGCTCAGAGGCCACGAAGGTGTATAGGTTAGGTGTGTGGCTCTAGTGTGGAGCCAAGTGCCTTCATTCACCCCTCTGCTCACCTGAGCTGACTGGGCTTGGCAGAACCTGGCTGTATGGGGCCCTGGCCCACAAGTGGCCTACAGTGAGAGGACAAAACAAAGATGGTATGCTGTGTTTTATGTTTATAAATTACAGACTCAGGATTCAAAAGTATTCTGGAAAATCCATTCCATCCTAACTTGCATATGGCCATGTGGGAGGAATCTTGGGAGGCAGGTTGGAATTCACCTGGGTTCCTTAAAGTGACATGCAAAGACATGGTGGCCCAAGGAGACTCGTAGCCTGGCCCCAGCCCAGCCCACAGCCTGGCCTTCTTGTCTTCATTACTCCTGCTTGATCTGGAACCAGGAGGGTCTCATGTGCATGTGCCAGAACACCCTGGGATGGGAGGTCAGGCCAGGCTTGTCCATGTATCCCATAAGCAGCTGCACCAGGGCTGACTGTGTGGCCCAGGCCCTCTCAGGGAAACAGACAGGCAATGAGGCTGGACTCTTGGAAGTGGGCACGGCCTATCTGGGGCAGCATGACTCCAGGACCCAGGTCTCTGGAACAGTCTAGAAGAGGAGCACGGGTCTGAGAGGGCCTGGTCCCTGAACCTGCTCCTCTTCTGTGGGGAATGGTGAAAATGGAGGGGTTCTGGATATGCCTGGACCAAAGGTGTCATTGCTCCTCCTGTTCTCTTTTTTGAATTTTTTTTTATGGGGGCAGGGGGACAAAGTGGAGGTGAAAGATTATAGTTTCTAAAATCCAGGAGGCCCCAGTCATGAAATTTCCACTGCTGCCTATAGCTCTGTGGGGCTGGGCAGGAAGCTCTACCTGTTTCTTTGGAAAACAGGAAGAAAAAAATATCCTCATAGATATATGGTGGCAATTTGAGGAGAGAAATCTGCAGATCATGCGTCCTTAGTGAGTCTGAACCCTGAACCCACCGCCTTCCACAATCCTGCCTCAGAAGGGGTTGGCCAGAGCCCAGAATAGACAGAAGACTGGTCAGACAGAACCGGACCAGGCAGAGCCTGGGCAGCCTGGCGTGCTCACATCTGCCTTCACTCCTCCTCTCTCACGTCCTCCAGGTGTAACTGAACCCCTCAGAAGCATATCAGGACTCTGTAGCATGGACTCTCGGACTGTGATCTGCTCACTCCAGGCTCCACATGAGCACTGAGTAGCTCAACTGGGCATCAATATCTCCTCTGTCACTCAATTGTGCAGATCCCAGGGTATGAGGGTGGGGTAGTTGGAAATGTCTCATGGGGACTGTGGCTCAGCCAGATTAACTCACTATTGGGTGGATAATTGCATTGTGCGACGTGTCACACCCTCACTGGACAGCAGTGGGGTCTAGTCTGAGCAATGTCTAAGGCTCCGTGGTCCATAGGTTTTGTTGATGGGAGGCCACAAATGGCCTCATGCATCTACAAAGACAGACAGAGAGCTTGAGGGAGCTAGTAGACCTGCCATGCTGATCTTTGCAAATATAGACTAGTGGAAAATTTATTTTATCTTTTTTTGAATTTTATCTTTTACAAATCCTAAATCCCGAGGCCAGGCAGTGTCTATTAAGGTGAGACACTGGGATGCCTAGGCTGGCACACCTGGGTTTGAGTTCCTGTGCTTGACATTTATCACCTCTTAGTCACTATTTAGCCTCTCCGTGGATAGGTCCAGCATCTGCAGGGACCACAGCCTCAGTTTCCTCATCTGAAACATAGGGATGATAAAAGATAAACAAAACAAGGCAAAAATCTTATAGCTTTGCTGCAAACACTGTTCATAGATTCAGGAGGTCTTGGCTCACAGGGAGCACTCACCTTGTAGGGCAGGAGAGTGTAACAGTTAACACAAACACATGACAAAAGCTAGCGCTTAAGATCATAGATGCAAATCACAGCTGGAAGTTACAGCACATACTTCATTCATTGGGCATAGCCCAGGGAAAGGGTAAGAAAGAGCAAGGAGTTTCCTCTTAGGTCAGGTGGTTCAGAGACCCCTCTGAGGACACAGCCCAGGACTGGGCAGGACAACTGCTGACTTTATATAGGGGCAGGGTTGGCCTCACCTCTGCCTTGAGAGGCCAGCGCTTGGACCCGCGGGGTATGAAGTGATGGAGTGGAGCATGGACAGAGGCTAGCGTCCAGAGGGTCTTGTGGCCTGGGAAATTTGAGTTCATTCTGAATTGACGAGCAAGGCAGTAAAGACTGCTGTGCTTCACTCTGAACTCTATCGTGAAGGACGGGAAGCCAGCAGGTGGCTGGGCATCCTTCAGCATGGAGCTCTCTGGAGTTTTCACTAACTAAACGTTCCCTTCAGCCCCTTGAAGGAGTTTAAGCCAGAGAGGGTGCTCCCCTATTCATGCTTTAATTTCCCTTCACTGCAGGATGGCGGACAGATCACCATGAGGGGACAGGGAAGCAAGGGGAGCAGCCTGGAAGTGGGCAGAGGGGCTAATTAAGTAGGAAATGTGAGTAGGGTGTTCTTCAGAGAGCCTGCTCGTGGTGAGGGCCACGTACAGAAGGAACCACTCAGAGCTGAAGACGAGGCCTGTGGCCAGTGCTGCTGCGTCCCCAGGTGTGGGGCCAGGGGAGTGCATTGGTGGCCATGGCGAGGCGCAGCAGCAGGCAGCCCCACTGTGTGCACCTTGGCTCCCCTCCACCTGCAAGCCCTCCCGGGTCCTGCAGGCCGCTCCCAGATGGAGCACTCCAGGTGCAGGGGCCCTGGGGAGGAGGGGTGGCCCCACCTGGAACCTGTGCTGCACACTTGCCCTCCCTCCCAGCCTCAGCCCAAGGACAGCCCACAGGGAGCCCCTAGATGCTTCTCTCAGCAGCTGGCTGTTATTCCCACCAGTGTCCCCACAGCTGTCTTGTGGGCAGCCCATGCCCATTCCAGGAGCCCGTCTCCACTAGCCCTCAGGAAAGAGGGCCAGGAGAAAATACCTGTGCCTGGTGACCTGGGATGCAGTAAAGGGTGGCCCAGCCCTGCTGTCTGCTGCCATGGAGCATTTGGGGGGCCTGATTGTGGAGGACTGAGCAAGCCACCACCTTCTCCTGGGCCTCTGAGCCTTCTGTCCCTATGGTCTGCCACCGTCACTGGGGCTGATTCAGGGGTCAGGGCCTTCAGGTTAGACACAAATATGTCTGAGGCCAGGCCATATACTGATGGAGGGAATGTGGCTGAGATTGGAGAAAATAAACACCACCTCATCTTGTTTGCCCATCTTCCCCGAGAACCACAGCTCCAGAAGGAGGCAGGAATACCCCAGAGGTTATTTGGGATCATGCAGCCAGTCCTGTTTTCCTGGAGACCAGGAGGGTGGAGGTTTTTCCTCAGAAGTAGGAGGGTCAATGCTGGGTCTGACCAAGCCTCTGAGCCACCTTCCCCCTGTTCCTTCCCTTCTTCTCTCCCACCTTTGCTGTGGACTCAACTTCTCTTCAGGATTAAGTGAAATGTCTGTCAACTGTCCTCTGGATTCCTATGGTATATTTTCAACCTGACTCTTCTTTGATTTTGCTTTTTTCTGTCTCAGAATCTGGGCCATGATGAAGGGGTAATTGGGATTCCACAACCCTCCCACCCCAGGACCAGCACCCAGGATGCAGGCTTGGGGCCCTCCATCTTTTGGTCCTTGCCTGAGAAAGCCAGTCTTGGGGATAGACTGGCAAGCTGGATTGGGTGATGTTTTGCTTGCCCCCTTGGGAGTTCCAAGGAGAAAAAGGTACCTGCTGTGGGTGATCTGGTTCCCTTGGGGACGTACATGGTACCACCCATGCTTCTTCTCACCCAAGCCCTGCTAGGACCCCCACAGGATGAGTGGTAACACTTGAGTGGACAAGGCTCAGCATGGGAAGAGCCTGGGGTACACCCCAAGAGCAGCAGGCTCCATCTCTGCTAAGGAGCAAACAGAACAGGGAGCAAGGACAGTGCAGTGAACCTGGATGCCAGGTTTGCATCAGAGACAGCAGGCAAGGCTTGGGGTTTCACAGCACTAGGAGCCAAGTGCTGCCATCCTCAGGGCGGGTTTCCTATACACTAGAGCAGGGGCTCAGAGTCATCCCCAGCAGGTGACACCCCATGGGGCTGGCTCTATGGGGAGGGGGTGGTGGTCAGGGCACCCTCACTGAGGTGGCCCTAGGCTGGCTTGGCCCTGGTGGGGTTGCCTGATGGGGTATTTCTTCTTTATTGATATACAGTTCCTATTCTGTAAAGCCACAGGGCTGGACCATGGGGTCATTGAGACTTCTCCTGATCCTCAAGTCTGATTCTTATCAGGATAATGTCAGATGGAAGTGGGTCCTTCCATTGTCCCCTCCCAGCCTGACCCAGCGGTTCTCTTCCTTGAGTGGTTCATCTTCTGCCTGTGCGTCTTGGGGGACGGGATGGCAGGCTCATGGAGCAGGGGGAGCCGGGCATCCTAGAGGGACACTGCTGCCAAGAGAAGTGGCCTGTTGGAGAAAGTGTGTTTTCCTGCCGTTTCCCCAAAGAATTCCCTCATCTGTCCTTTCCAGAGAGTAGGAGGAGGATCATTCAGAGTCCCTGGAACCAGAGGTCAGGCAAGGAGAACTTGTGTGATACAGCTGCTATCGCTGCTATCCCCATGTGCTTCCTGACCTTCCCCTGAACCTACTCCTGCCACTGCCTGTCACTCAGGGTACCAATGACAGACGAGAAGACAAATCTCAGGTCAATGCTGATTGATTTCAGGGCCTGCCCCGTGTTGCTGAAACTCCTGCCCCATGAAACCTGGGACCTCACTCTCTGTGGCTCACTCTGCCTTGCTGGCCTCCCCTCCTCAGCCTTTGTGGCCATCAGGCCTCATGTCACTCCTTTCAGTGTTGGTGGCCCTGGAACCTGGTGTGCAGATGCTTCTCTTCCCTTCTCTCTGTCTGAACGCTTTCACCCACTCCCGATTCCTATGGTACATTTGCAACCTGACTCTTCTTTGATTTTGCTTTTTTCTATCTCAGAATCTGGGCTCCAAACACTGCTCCAAACACCGATGCTCCAAACTCTGCCGTGCACCAGAGACTTCCAAAGCCTGAGCCCCGGCCAGAAGCTGGGTCTTGAAATCCCAAGGCCAGCTTTACAGATCACAGATGCTTTCTAATCTCCTCAGGGACATCTCAATGAAAAGTGTCCACTAGACCCAGGCATATAGGTCCAGTCTTCCAGAGATGCTGTGTGGCTCATTCTCTTTCCCAGACACTCTCCATCTAATCTGCCACCAAAGCAATGCTCAGCTTGCTTTCACAGTAGATCTGAGTCCGTCCATTTCTCTCTTCTACTCATTGCATGAGCACCAACCGCTGGTGTCCCTTCCCTGACTGTCAGGGTGGCCTCAGCCCCCACTCTTCACCATCAGGTGCTTCTGCAGAGTGGCCCATCTTGCCAGCCCATAGGCACCATCTCTGACTCCCCACCTGTCTCACTGTTGCTCTTCCCTGGCTGACACCATGGTCCCTTATGGTGTCCACATCCCTCTCCAGCCCCTGGCCTGGGCCTCCAGTGGCTTTCTGCTCCTTCCTGCCTTTGCCTACCTGCCATCGCCCCTCCTTCAAAGCTCTCCGCCCCTGGCCCTCCAGCTGGGTGCCCACTGCTCTCACCCGGCTCTTGCCTGGGTACTTTCTCCTTGTCATAGTCACACAGCACTTGGGCTTTGCCAGTCAGCCTCCATGTGTCCCTCCCCTGACGCTTCCTGAGGACAAAGAGCTCGTGGCTTTGCGCACTCTTCCCTGCCCTGGATCACTCCAGTAGCAGGTACACGGTCAGCATTCATTGCGTGTGGGATGAGGGGACGGAGGCTGGATTCTGGAAGGGTTGCTGTCTCCTGGGCACGGAGGGCTGAGGGTCGCTGCAGTGCTGGGCAGCAGGAGTGAGAAGGCATCGAGGGTCTGTGGCACCGGTAGAGAGGCTCCAGCTTCCCACTGCACCTCTCTCTCCTCTGCTCCTGGGCACGGTCCTCACAGTCTCTGGTGAGACTTTGGTGCTAGGCCATGGGACATTTTTCAGGAGGGAAGCAAGGTCTGAGGGACCTCTGGCACATCTGGGTCACTGATGATGGGCTGTCATTGGATGGTGACACTAATACAGTGGCCTGCTTTTGGAAGCAAGTCACTTTCTACTGGGCCTCCAGCACACCTGCCCTCGCCCTCCTGGGCAGTGGGCTCTTCCTTACCTGGAATTTCAAGCCCTGCCTGGGGGCTTAGGGCTCTCCCTCTCTCTGCCTCTGCCACTTTAGCTGCAGAGTGTGGTCCTCCACCCCTCTGCAAGCCAGGCCCTTCCAGCGCTTGGTGCTTGCTGGTACCGTCCACCTGTTGTGTGTTTGCCTTGGCTGGCTCGCTTACCTTCTTAGTCTCAGTTCAGGTGTCAGTCACCTCAGAGATCTTCTCAGATCAGCTAACTGAATGTCCACCCTGGCCTCTCCATCACCCTGCCACACAGGGGCGATGTCTTCCATGGCACCTGGGACACGTGGTGTCCAGTGTGCACCTCTGTTGCTCTCTGCTTCCTCTCTGAACATGACTGCACAGGGGAAGGAGCCACCTTACCTGTACAGTCATGTGCTTGCCATGCCCTTGGCCAGGGCATCTGTGCTGGACACTTGGAAAACATGTTGGCTGAGGAATGAGCGCATGAATGAGTGCTCACTCATTAGGTGACAGGAATCTCGCCCAGGACTTCTCATCCACATCCCCTCCAATCTTTAGGACAGCCCCAAGGGGGCCGACACTTTTGCCTCTGGTTCCAAGAGGCTCAGAGGGAGGACTGGCATGGAAGAGTTGAGGTCTGTGACTGCCGACTGTGATTGGCCTTGGAGTCACTTTCTTCCCTGGCCTGGCCCTGTTCTGCTTCTCTTCACAGCTGTGCTCAGGCTAGGACAGGAGATGGCCTGGCAGGGCCTCTCTTCCTCTCTCTTTGCTCTGTTGCTCTCTGGTCTCCTAAAAAGATGGCTGCACCCCAGCTCACTATCGAGAATGGCTGGGCTGTCAGAGCCCATCCATCTCAGTATCTGCACCTGCTGCTTCAGAAACAGTGGTAAAAAAGGGGATCAGGGGACTGGTGAGCAGTATTTGCAGCCATCAGCATGTCTAGGGGATTTTTCTTTGTAGAAGTGCTTTCTTTGCTAAATATTCTATCAGGCTATTTCTGAAACATATGAACAATCCCAAATCACCTGGCACCCTAACCACACCTCCCTACAACTTAAAGAACCTGTTTGATGTGAATCACTAAGCCAGAGGACCTGTGGCTTCTGCAGAGGTGGCTGTCCCCTGAACTTTGACCTAGAAGAGAGATGCAAGTCAGGAGTCTTCAGAAGGTTCCAGAACAGGAAGTTGAGAGGTGGAACTAGGGATAAGAACCCAGTGTCTTGCTCCAGGTTGAGATTGTTCTCCTCACATGATCTTCACCATGGCCCTGGGATGTGGTTAAAAGCGTACTCACTGCTTTCATAACATGTAGGAAGATATGGACCATAGCACCTGCCTTGCAGGATGGTGGAGAGGATTAAATGAAGGCCATGTAGCCACTCCATGATAGGCTGGTTACTCTTTCACTGCAGGGGTGCTTTCCAAGGCTGAGATTGTGTGGACCATGGTTGAGAACAAATGCCTACATCTGAATCCTCGGGCATAGTTTCTGCCTCCACCCTTTGCTAGCTGTGTGATATCAGAGAAGTGAATCTCTCTGGGCTTCTGCTTCCCTGTGCATAAGTGAACACATCCTATGGTACAGCATGAGGAAGAGCCTTCTCCAAGTCAAGACTGAAGAGAGAATGGGATGCTTCAGAAGGTGTCAGGCTGGCCATCTGTCAGTGCAGGCTTTGGAGACCAGATTTGAGTCCCTGTTGGCTGGAGGAACCTGAGCAGGTGCCGTGGGGAGGCTGCATGGGGCCATGACCCTGATGCCGGAGGCTTCATGCTCATCAGTCACTCACTGGCTTAGTGGCCTTGGGCAAGTTACTAACTTCTTCATGCCGTTCTTTCCGTAACTGTAAATAGTAGTACCTACTCCAGAAAGCTGTGGCAAGGACTGAGTTAAGTGTATTGGTGTGTTTTCCATGCTTGTAGCAGCATCTGATGCACAGCAAGCCGTCTTCATGTATCTGCTGGTCCTGATTTAACCTTTTCCCCCCAGCAGAGCAGTCGAGAGGCGCAGAGTCAACCCACATGGTATGCCCAATGCATACCTGGACATGTGGGCACTCAGTCCCAGGAGCCATTAGGATGATGCCTTATTAGCATGATCCCTGGGGCCCTTGTGCCTGGCTCAGTGGCTGCCACTTCTCTGAGGTGGAGGTATATGGATGATTCCCTTGTGGGCCTCTGACTAGCAGAGGAACAGGGTCACATGTCTGCTGGCATCTAATTCGTGTTTTCACTCCTCCCCCTCTCCCCTGCTCTCTTGGAATGTCATCTCTCTGTGGTCAGCTGCACTCAGCAGGGACTGTGGCGAAGTGGTAGAGTGCTTCCTGTCTGCCCTCAGCGGGTTGTCAGGCCTCATTCCTTGGCCTCTGCTGGTCCTGCTGAGCTCCTACCTAGGTTCTGCCACCTGCATTCCTGGGTTCCAGATTCAGGTGGCATTTATTCAAATGCAGTCACTCCTCCTGTCCGGTGGTCTGGTGGGTTTCTTAACTTCTGTTAATCATCAGTTTGCATATCTGTGTTAAGGGAACAAGATCTACCTTGTTGGATGATTGTGGGTTAAGTCCCAGGCCAGGTGAGCAGTATACAGTGGGTGTTCAATAATTGTTTTCCCAACAACAAAAATTATGGTTGAGCACCAGGGCATGGCAGGGTTGTGTGTACTGTGGACTGATCCATAGATGTGTCAACACAAAGCACAAGGACACCAGAGACCATCTTGTGTAGACCTCCCGCTCCAAATTATGCAAACACATACTCCACTCCCCGTTTACCATTTTGTAAACTGATTACAAGTTCAAGTGCATTTCCAGAAAGACTGAAGTATATGCCTGGTGTTTCCTCTTGGAGTGGCAGCTCTAATCGATACATGGCTCCTGGTGCAGTGGAGCACATGCTGTGTGGCTTCTCTCCAGAAGTCTGGGGTGTTTGTTCCAGTTACCTAAAGACTGAGGGAAATGAATGTCAGCAGGCAAACAATAAGTGAGCTCCGAGGGGACGGGATCTCTATGGGCATCATTCTTTCTCTGTGTTCTCATGTTTTCAAAAAGAAAAATCAACTAACCAGAAATAAATTAAATGTATTTTTTTATTCTTGAGAATCCTATCTTTAATTCTGGAACCGCTTCTTCTGTTGATGCCGAATGATTATCTGATAAATCCTTTTCTGATATATATCTGCTGGAACAGTGAAGGGAACCTGGTGTGCCAGTGGCTCCTCTACCAGGACACTAATGCCTCAGTGCACCACCCCATCAGCTGTCCTCAGGCACCCAGACAGGGAATCGGAACCTTTACCCTGAGTTATCAGTGCTGCTCACTAGAAGGGAAGGCCTGCCCATCTGGAATGCACTCACCTGCAAGTAAAGAGAAGCTAACCATGGTGACTTAGACCAGAACAAGTTTGTTTTTCATGCTTTTACCCAGGCTTGGGCTGCTGGATTTGGAGTTCCCCTACTTCCTCAAATCTGGACAGGCCCCAGACATCATGTCCTCCATTGGAAGGAGGAGGAGGGAAAGTCAAGTTGCCAACTCATCCACCTGTTTGTCCCCTCCGGCGAGGGAGTCAAGGCGTTTTATGGGCTACCCACTCTTCCTTCCAACCCCAGAACACTTGTGTAATTTCTTTCCTTGGCTGGAACCCAGCCACATGTCCTTCCCCAGCTTCAGGAGAGCCTGGAGAGATGGGAACTGATAGCCAGACTGGCTCACACCAGCCAGCCACAGCTGCTCTCCTTGAACAGGTAACTGCCTGCCCTTCTGAGCTGAAGCCGCATTCCTTCAGCCAGGAGCAGGCGGTGGCGTCAGGCTGCCGGGTAATGGCGTCCGCTACACCTCTGCGGCAGGAGCCCTGGAGCCCACAAATCTCACTGGCTCATAAGACAGTGATGAACGCCATGCCTGGGAGGTCCTCCAGCCCACCATCCAGCACCCACTTCTCAGGGGTCAGTGGCCACTTGGGTTTAGCTTCATCGGGGGCCCGCGTGGACTTCATGCTGTGAAGACAGTGGAGACGCAGCGTGAACTGAGGGGTCTGGAGACCTCACCTACTGGGACAGACTTGCCAAACAGCACCTTCAACAAGGTGCCCTCGGCTCTGGGACCCCAGGCTGGATGCATAGGCACAGGGCCCTGTAGTCACCAAAGGCCCAGCAGAGCCTCTAAGATGGAGGGGCCAGGCCCTCCAGCAAGGGAACAGAAGGTGCCACACAGCTCGCGCACTTTCTTGCCTTCATGTGTTTGGAGCTGCTCTCAGCAGTCAACCCAAGAGTGACCTGTTGGCAGAGACAGGGAGGATCTATTATTCACGTCTGTGTCCCTAGAACGAGGTCAGAGCTTGCAGCCTATCTTGAATCGAGTACATATTTTAGTTTGAATAGATGACTGAATATGGAAATGAATGTGTCCTTATCCAAGGTGTGGAGGTAACCTGGCCGCAGAACATGGGAGGGGGCTGACAGGGGCTCAGCCTACCTCCCTGCCAAGCAGGTGAATCCCAAGAGCTTGGGGAACCTGGCTGAGCAGGTCGTTCAGAAGCTCCTTGCCTAACTTAACCCAGAAAGTATAAAGGTACCTTGAACCTGTTGAACATACGAAGCTTGGTGATGGTCCTGAAAGGGATTTGTGGTTGGTTGGTTGGAAGTTGATTCCTCAAAGTGGTTTGGGCAAGTTCTGCCTTTCTTGAGGAAACTCCATTTCTCCTGTATCTGTGACCTTCAACTTGGCCTTGCAGTCTGGGTCAGGGAGCCAGGTCCTCCTTCTATGGAATGTTTGCAGACAAGACTAAGTGGTACAGCCCACTTTGAGCTCCAGCCTCAGGGATTTGCTCATCAGCTAGGATGGAACCTTCTAAGTCAACTCCTTTTAAGCCTTAAACTCATATAAATGACATGTAATCCCAGCCTGTCTCTGGCAGGCTGCCAAAGTTAAAGCAATTGATCGTCACTCCACAGCTGCTCCTGTCCTGGGTGGAGTTGCCTAAATATTGCCCAGTGCCTGCGTCTTCTCTCATATTTAGTTCTAGACAGACATCTTGGTGCTGTTTCCAAAATAATCCTTTCCATGGGGCTTGTCAGACCGGATGGTGCCTTTTAGGATAAGCATTAAAAATAACTCCTCCCAAATCAGGAGAGATCTCATTTGTTCTGCACTGCTGTTGGGCTAACAGAGCCTTAGTGGCCCCCACTGAAACACCAGTGTCCCCAGATAGGAGAGGTGGTCACTGCACATAAAACTGATGGGATGGTGGAACTGTCCAGTAATGTGCAATTAAAGTAATACTATGTAATAGCCAGATTGCTTCCTGGGCGGGCCTGGAGGTCAGTGAGCTGCTTCAAGTGCTCAATGTGTGAGAATGCCTCGGTCCCTGGGTTGATCTTGACCAGTCCCCAAAGCAGCTGTGCTGCAGGTGTGCATCTGAAGGTCTCTCCTGTTGAGATATACCCACTGAGACAGACTCAGGGACCTATAGAAGCCAGCAGGCTGGAAGATCCCAGAGCCAACACTTGGACCCAACCTAGTAAAACTCAAGAGTTAGCAATTGTCCTGAGATAGGTATAAATATCCAAAGAGCTCATTTTTTAAAAAACTTTCTTTCAAATGAAGATTCATGAAGACATTAAGATGAGACATTAGTGCAGTAAAACAACTCTTTTTATTTTATGACTTTTGTATAACTGAGAGATTTTCCTTCTTCTGGCATTTGTCTTTTTCTGGAATTGTACCTAACGCTTCATCAGGTGGCTTAAGAAACACCTTTCTGGTCCTGTCCCATCCACCATCTCCCACTGACCTGGAGTTCCCTGTGCATGTCTCTGCCATTGTAAATGAAATTCCCATCTGTGTCTCCTTTGTTTCTTTGACTTTCCAGCTCAGTCTTACCATTAGCCCTTAAAGAGGTCCTTTTCCAGGACAGCTCCTCTGTCCTCTGGGCTGGGTTGGGTGGTGCACCTGTGTCCTGAAGCCTCCAGTGGCCACACACCCATCCCTATTCCATGCTGCAGCTGATCTTGGTTTCAGTGTCTGGCTTCCTGCAAAGGGCGAGGCTGTGAGTTCAAGGGAGACAGGGTGGTGCTTGCTCATGTTCAACCTGGCAGAGTGCAGGAACCGCAGAGCGGTGCTTCCCCAGGACACGAGTGGAGTGTGGGGCTGCCGGTAACTTCTGTGTCTGCTCTGGCTCTGGGTGGGGTAGGGTCTGTTGGGTGTCACACATCCCAGGGTGATAGGGTCCATCCTTTCTCATCACTGTCACCTCTTGTTTTTCTCAGACGTGCTCTGTCCCAGTGTCCGAGTAGAAGGAGATCGCTTCAAGCACACCAACGGAGGCACCAAGGAAATCACAGGTAAGCGAGGACCCACCGCTCACATGCTCGCTCTGCAGCACCACTTGCTGGGCCTGTGCATGACCCTCGTCCATGCAGGAGTGGCTCTCTGATTCTGTTCTCAGTCGCATCTTCCACCAAGGTCCTGATGGCTTGCTTGAATCACACGGGTGGCAGTGATCCACCCAGTGGTGAAGAACATTCATGATTTTCCATTTGACAGGCTGTGGATATACTATGGAGTCCCTAAATAATGTGTCTGATGGCATGTATTTGTAAAGGAGCTGGTGGCTAAGCAAGGCAAGGATGGGCAAAACCAGCAAAAGAATGAATCAATAAATGCACTTGGGAGTGAGGGGGGCTGCACCAGTGTTATAAATATACAAATGAATTAATAGCAGGGGAACATGGAGACGTGACTGCAGACCCCACCACAGAGAGAAATGTTCCGAGGCTTGTCCAAAGTGGTCTCCATGTAGGACAGAAGAGAAGTTCAGGGCAGAGGGTAGAGGGGTCTAGTCTGTGTCCCTGTCAGCCTGGTAATGCTGGACACTGCTTAGCCTCACTGTGTTCTGCTGGATGTTCTGCTGAGCTCTTTATATGCGTGAACTCAGGGCAGTTTCTCCTCCCACCCCCGGACCACCAACCCTGTTCTTCTCACTGAAGCCAGCATGGTCAGGGTCCTCTTCTCCCTCTTCCATCCTCTTGGGGCCACTTCTGACCATATGCTTGCATGGTCTCCTGCCTCCCAGGGACGTTGCCATGTCAGTGTGCTCCTGTGGACTTCACAATGCCAGCACTGGCATCCTTGAGCCTGAAGGATTTTTCTAGAATGCTAGAAGTCTGCTGTGCCTGTGTGCAGAGCAAGCAGAGGGTGCCAGGGATGTGACACTCCCTGGAGCATCCCCGAGCCACTGACTTATTGTAGAACCTTTCCAGCTTCACCTTTCCTTGGGGGAATCATTCCCAGGTCTATGTTGGATCCATTTCCCAGGGTTCCCAGCAGGATCCAGGGGCACTGCCTGCTGTGTGAGTGGCTTCATGCTGGACGCTCAGCTCTTTGCTCTCCTGCTTCCCACCTCTGTGCCCCATCAGGTACCTCCCAATAAACTGCTAGCACTTTTGGTGGAACCCAGACAAGGAAAAGTTACTCATCTTTCCTATTGGGCATGTGGTGAGCACAGGATGCTCAGGAAGCCTGCCACTGTGGTGGCTGCTCTGTCCTGTTCCTAAGATAAGGTGACCTGCATCTCTGGGCTCTGTTGGCTCAGTTTCCTTAAAGTGAGTGTATGTAAAGCTGAACCATGCTGCCCAGGTGCCCAGTGCCAGGCAGTTAGACTTGGGTGTTTCTGCCTTGGTTATTCCCAGCTAAGCTCGTGGTCATCTCTCATCCATTCCCTCTAACGTGGATGTGCCTGTTAGCTCTGCCCTGGATGCCTCCCCTCAAAGTCCTTCTTCAGAGCAAATTCTTATCTTGCTGCATTCATTCCAAACTCTTGTCCACACCCAGACAGGCACCGAAAGAGAGGGCACAGTCCTTTGGCTGTTGTTACACTACTGGGTGGATGGCAGAGTTAATAAAAACCAGAAATTTCTCTCCCTGTGCTGGCCCA
Organism: Geosciurus inauris; assembly: GCA_004024805.1. Classification (NCBI taxonomy): domain Eukaryota; kingdom Metazoa; phylum Chordata; class Mammalia; order Rodentia; family Sciuridae; genus Geosciurus; species Geosciurus inauris. Next base: position 97,916 of record PVHX01002900.1, read on the forward strand.
TGTAACCCTGCCCAGCACTGTCCTCATCTGGAGAGCTGTAGCTTCCCTGTCACCAGGACATCGCCCTCCAGCACTGCGCTGCTTCCTCGCCTTCATCAAGAGCTGGTCTCTAAACTTCAGATGTCTTGGCTCTTGGAATCTAGCCTCTGCCCTTCAGCCCACTCCCAAAGGACACTTTCTGTGTCCTCTGGCCCAGTGTGTGCCTGCTGGGAGGCTTACTGGCCCCAAAGATGAAGCACTCTCATGGCCCTTCCTCTGCTTAGTGTTCTTTCCTGTCTCCTCTGCACAGTGAGCTCCTACTCATCCCTCAAAGCCCAACTCATGGTCACCTTCAAGAAACATTCTAGACCCCACAGGAACTTCAGTTGCTCCTTAGCATTTTAGTCTATCCTGCAAACTCCAATCAGAAGGTAGCATCATTATTTGCTTCCTGTCTACCTCAGCAAGCACATGAGCTGTTTGAGAGCAGGACCTGTCTATACCTGGGCATTCTCTACATGCTCTCCTAGCACAGAGCAGCACCAGACCTGTAGAAGGAGCTCAGCGAAGGCTTGTCGAATGAACAAGCGGATGCGTGAATGACAGGAGGGGTGGGAGAAGGCTGAAGTGAACCAGAGAACACGGACGGGCCACGGGAGTTGGATGAATGGGCAGGATGGATACAGGGTGGGTGGCGGAAGGAAGTGCAGAGAGAAGGAAGGAAAGAGGGAAGGTAAGTGAACCCATGAAATTGCCTGTGTCACCGGGAACTCAAGCCCTCCTGCCATTCTGCAGACTGAAGAGCAGTATTTTTTTTTTCTACTTAAGAATGACTGATTCTTGCTGGGAAGAACCAGAAAGTGTGCTTATATGGGTATGTGTGTGTACACATGTTTTTGTGTGTGCATGAACATGTATGTCTATTTGCACATTCATTTGTATGCACGTGTGAATATGCAGATCTGAACAGATATTTTAATCTCGGGGCATGAGGAGGATCCCGCTGAAGAATCTGTTTGGTGATGGGATAGAAATGGGACCTCCTGTTACAAATCCTCCCTTGTCCATCCACGCCAGTGGGGCCCTGAAACCTCGCCTCTCCTCTGTGAAGGCTCCATGGAGATGATCCCCAGTGCCAGGTGGGCCTCCATTAGCATGCGGAGCAGACACCCTGCTCTGACTACAAAGAGAACCTGTTCTATCTGCTGTCTACTCTAATAATTACCAGCCCTGAAAAAATTTCCAGCTAGGTTGAAGCTGAAGAAGGAGGGTAGAGAGATGGAGCCTCAGACTTGCCAATTTAAATATAACTGGGTAATCTGAGCAGCTTTTGTATTCTGGAAAAAATGCAGTTCCCCAAAGCCCTCAGTTCCAGGCATTTCTTTAAATGACTCTGGCTATTTTCAGGGCTTATCTGGGCTGGAGCAATAAGGTGAAGTCATGAGTAGACATAGAAACTGAGACAGGGATATTAGATGGCCCTATTGCCTTACAGCCAGGGGTCATGGGTCAAGCTCTGAGCCTTGGTTTCCCCACTGGATAACAGTGGATCTGACCAGTGTCTCTGAGGGTCCCCCTCAGCTGTAATAATACACCTGCAAATTCTGACAGTGTTACACAGCTTTCCTGGGAGTTGGCTTCTCAGCGCTTGAGAATGGCAGGCATGGTGCGGGTCATACATTTGGCCCCAGGCATTCTAACCTTCCTTCTCCTTCCAACTGGGCCCCCACAACCAGAAAATCAAGTCATGACCATCTTACTCAGAGATTTAGGATAAAGAGAGAGAAATACTGAATTTTAAAGGAAACACCCACCAGCCATTGAGAGGCAGAAAGCACAGTTGTAAATCTTGAGCTATAGGCCCTGGGCCCAGGCACTCCTGAAATGATGGAAATGCACATGTGCAAGGAAAGCTGGTGTGAAATTGTGCAGCTCTGCTCTGGCGTGTCCACTACAGCTCTGCCCAGTGCAATTTTTGCAGGACAAGGGGCACACAGTAGGTGCCTGGCGTGGAGGGGCCCTCAGAGCATCTTTGGACACTGTCAGTGGCCCACCTGGCTCCCTGCTGCAGCGAGGTGCCCCTGGTAACTTTTGCATTGACCAGTTGCCTTATCCCAGGGTGATGCCTTGCATCACCTCATTCCCTTCCCAGCTCTTATTTCAGGCAATTCATCGTTTCTCTCGATGCCTTTTGCTGCTACCTGGTTAATTGCTTGTTGTTGAAAGTTTTGTCGCCTCCAAGCCTTTCTTTTTATTCACTGAAGCCAATAAAAGTGGACCCAGAAAGTACAGCATAGGTTTGCTTTTCTAAAACTTGTTTTTTGTAAGTCTCCCACATGTAACTGCTGAGGGTGGCACCTTCTAGTGACAGCTGACAAAGCTGTGAAGCAGAGGGGCAGGCCAGTTTTGGGGTCCTGGTCCCTGGCTCTCTGGGGATTGGGTGTGAGTCCCTCTAGACTTGGCAATTTTCCTTGAGGTATGGCCCAGGGGCTCCCCTGTGGGCTGCAGCCTGCAGAGGGCACCCCTCACACTTGGGTCACTGGGGATAAAGCCACCAGGATGCTACCATACTGCCCACCAGTGCTGGGCTGGCCTCAGGGATCAGCAAGGGCCAGGTCCAGGTTTCCACCTAACAGGCTCTGTGCCCTTCACCTGGTGAAGGACTTGGTGTTGCTCCACAGACCCTTGAACCACAGGGCCCTCCAGGGTCTTCTCGGCAAGTTTCCCCCAGTCCCAAGTGGCAGCCCTTCCCACTGATTTGGGCTCTCCAGCCCCACTAAGATGCCTCTCAGGGCCAGTGAGCATGGCAGGCCTGTGGGCTGTCCAAAGGTCCCTCCACTGGTACCCACTCAGCCCTAAGAGCTGCTCCTCCCTGGCTGCTTGGGCACCCAAAGCTACAGGCCCTCATGCCTCTTCCTGCAGGCCATGTGTGGACTGAGGTCTGTGGGCAACAAGTCCCCACTCCACGAAGGGGCCTCCTGACAACACTCAGGCCTGCCACTTGGGCTGGGGGCTGCGCTGGCCAAAGTGCAGAGGGAGAAGTGGGGGCTGTCCTCTGTGTCCTTCAGTGAGTTTCTCCCTCAGCCTAGTGCTGCCAGTCTCTCACAGCTGGGCGATCCTGGGATCCATGCAGGATGGTGCCCTGATGGGAGCAGCGACTGCTCTTTGCTGCATTTGCTCTGTGGAAATCTGGTTTTGTAGAACCAGGTGACAGAGGTGGGGGTTCTGGAGGAAGTGGCAGAGGATGCTGTAATCATTAGAGAAAGTGACCCTATAAAAGCTTCATTGCTGGCAACATGATAGCAGAATGCATATTGATCCATTGCACACAGATGGAGCACAACTTTTCATTCCTCTGGTTGTATGTGATGTACAATCACAACATACATGTAGTCATACATGAAGCACCATCTTTACTGTCCCCATGCCCCCTCACCCCTCCCTCGCCTGTGGCCAAAGTTCCTCCATTCTTCCCATGTCTGGCACACAGGAAGAGCTTTGTATCCTACCGTTCAAGTTTCACAGGAATCCTGTGAGGCACCTTCCCAAACAATATCCTTTTTACAGATGAAGAAACCAGCATCTTACCAGCATCTCTGAGGGTCCTTAGGATAGGCATAGGGATGTCAGGCAACCTGCCTTAGGTCACACAGCAAGGGCATGGTGGTTGCAGACACAACCCTGATTCTAAAACCCAAACCCGCCATCAGCATGAAACCCCTCCCCTCCCTTACCATCCTCCCTCAGGACGCAGCACAGAGCCAGTTCTCTGAATTAGGTTGTGAATGGATAAGTGATCTCTTTGAACAGAATGTGGTGGTGGAAGGGGCTTTGGTCATTGTAATGTAAACCCTAGAAGCTCATTTCCTGTTTTTCATGGCAGTGCCTTAGAATGTTGGAGTGAGGGACTCTGAATAAAGTCTCGGGTGATGTGCCACTGATATCAAGTGTTCTACAGCCCTGGGGATACAGCTAGTTCATCCTGGTGCCTGTCCTGTGAGCCTCCCTCTAGCCTGGGAGAGCTGCCCCGATCCCCAGAGCCCACAGTCCCCAGTGTGGCATCATGCTGTCGGCCTGATCGTGGGTGTTGTCTTCAGGCCCCTTCGAGGACCTGGTCTGCAGAACTCATCAGCCCTCCAGACGGGTCTGGACAGTTTTGTAAAGGCATCCCACTCCAGGGAAATGCGGCTCAGGATGTGCTGATGGTGGGTGATGTCTAGTAATTCCGGCTCTGTGGATTTCCTACTGTCTGCTGAGCATATCCAGGATCTCCTGTAGTTGTCACAGCAGCCCTGTCTGGTGGACATGGTGGCCCTCCTTCTTCAAGCAAGAGGTGGAGGCTTCTGTTGGTTATGGGACTTGGCAGCCTCACACAGATGCAGATGTGTGACTGGGCAGGTTAAACCCCGTCCCTCCCACTCACCAGCCCAGGCCCTGCCTGTCACATCACTTTATATTAGCAGTGAATTTCAGGTTCCCTCTTAGGGGAAAACCAAACCAAACCAAACAAAAGCACCATTCATTCATGCAAAATCCTGAAGACAGTCTTCTTCTCTATGATATATCTTTAAGTCGGGAAACTTAAATACCCCCAAACTATAATCAAACAAAAATTGTAGTAGCAGGAAGGAAAGCCCTTCAATTGCGGGTTTGCTGTGGAGCCAGCACGTGCTTTGGGCTTCTAGAGCAGCCAGGCCTGGCAGCAGGAGACACCAGCCTGCCGTCCATTTGTCCTGTGCTTGGCTGTGATTCAGGATGTCCTAGGTGCTCCTGCTGCAGTGGGAGGGCTAGCACCTGCGTCCCCTGCACCTTTCTGCTGAGATAGGAGCTGAAGCCCTGTCTCCATGGCCCTGTTTCCCTGGATGTCTATTCTCACAGCAGCTGCGTCCTCCAGGCAGGGTGGCGGGCTGCCTTCCAGAGAGCACTGGGCTTTCTTTGGCCTCTCATGCTCTCCCTCTGCTGAACTCACTCCCAGTTCTTCTCTTGCGCAGGTTTTGACCTGATGGATTTGTTCAGTGTGAAGGAAATCTTGGGGAGGCGAGAGAACGGAGCTCAGAGTTCCTACGTCCGGATGGGGTCCTTCCCCGTGGTGCAGAGGACAGAGTGAGTGGTCACTGCTCCTTCCAAACCCAGCCTAGAAGCCTTGGGGAAGGGTGGGAGAGGGACTGGCCAGCCAGAGTGGCACACCGGTGCTGAGTTGGGCTTTATTCTGCTCAGTGGTACCTGGGTGGTCCCACGAACATGAAACCACTGACCTGAAAATCCAGCCTGTGTCCTTGACCTTCTAGTGTCATTGACCTTAACAGTTCTCTGGTCCTTTTATGCTCATCTCTCCATACTCATCTGGCATTAATCATATACATTTTTCTATCAATTTAAGTAACAAACATATATATCAGTGGTACACAGCATCTCCCGCAGACCAGAGCTGCAAAGCATGTGGACACAGTCCCTCCTGGAGTCACCCAGTGGTTCTGGCCAGTGGAGGCCCGGCAGCATGTTGACTGGGGGCTGGTCTTACCCTCTGTGCCTTGGTGTCCTGTTTTCTACCAGAGGTGAATGTTCCTGCCGTGCACGGTCCCTGGGAGGATGTGCTGTAAAGGTCTGCCAGAGTCTGATACCCAGGAGGTTTCCCGTCAAGGGCTCAACATGATACCAAAACAAAGGCTCCCTTTTTCTCACTGCCAATAGATCATTTGAGAGCAGAAATGATGCTGCATGCTGCCACCCTTCTCCATCTCAAAACTCTCGAATTGCTACCAAGCATTCTTCTT
>PVHX01002900.1:103768-155818 GCA_004024805.1 Geosciurus inauris
TTTGGTACCGGGGATTGAACTCAGGGGCACTCGACCCCTGAGCCACATCCCCAGCCCTATTTTGTGTTTTATGTAGAGACAGGGTCTCACTGAGTTGCTTAGTGCCTCGCCATTGCTGAGGCTGGCTTTGAACTCGCGATTCTCCTGTCTCAGCCTCCCTAAGTGCTGGGATTACAAGCGTGAGCCACCACGCCCGGCTCCAAGCATTCTTAAACTAAGGGGCCAAAAAGGGAACGGCCCTGTGAGATCTGGCCACCTGGCCTCCCTCGCCACTGGCCTGTCTCTGTTCTGCCAGGCTGATGACACCTCCTGCCATCCCAGGCTTTTGCTGATGTCCCAGGACACTGTCCCTGAGCTCCTGGACCGCATAGGCTGTCCCTTATCTTCTCACACCTCCTCACACGCACACACTTGCTGCTTGTCCATCAGCTGCACAGTTGGCTTTCATGGGCAAGCCACTCACACAGTCTGAAGTCCCAGAGGAGCTCAGTGCCTCAGTCCCAGCATGGAAACAGAGGTGGGGACCAGCGGATCTGTGCTGAGGGGGGAGTCTGGGAGCCGGGTGCCCATGCCGGGCCTGCGTCACCTCATCCGTGGCTTCAGTGCCTACACTCCACGGGGTGGCCACAAGGAGAGTTAGCAAGGCAAGTCCCTTCCCCTCCCAGAGCCTCGCTTCCTTGGAGGAGGCAGCGAGCAGGGTGGGTTGAATGGACTCCAGCTTCAATCCCACATCATGCCCTGGGGCAACTCCCCAGCCATAGGCCTTATAAACAGAAAACGCCCTGTATGACTTCTCCTTATGGGAGAGTATAATTGAGAAAGAATGAGACAAAGGAGAGAAAGCGAAAGTTATACACATCTGAAGCAAGGACCTAACAGGAGCCCTCCCACTTCCTAATGACGCCTCATTCAACAGTATTTTTTTTGAGGGGAGGGTTGGTACTGGAGGTGGAACCCAGGGGTGGTCTACCACTGAGCCACATCCCCAGCCCTTTTAACTTTTTATTTTGAGACACTGTCTTGCTAAGTTGCTGAGAGACTCACTAAAATGCTGAGGCTGGCCTCAAACTTGCAATCCTCCTGCCTGAGCCTCCTAAGTCCTTGGATTACAGGCTTGTGCCACTACACCCAGCTAAACATGAACATTGCTTTAGGTGCTACTCTGTGGAATGCCAGATGGGACATAGTTTCTGGATAATAGACTTGGGCTCACGTTATGTTGAGAATTTTCCTGAGAAGGACATCCTACATGGTTCACGTTTGTTTTGATAGCAAAACTCCAGAAACAATATCAAGCCCACAAAGCTCCGAAATGTTAAGGAATAAATATTTCACGTTAACTTCTAAAGCTTTGAAGTTCATGCACACACACACAATATGCAGGGTGATTTTAGTCATCTTGAAAAGGATGACACTTCCAACATGTATGCTTTTTAATCTCTTGTTGGATATGCAAAGGGCATTCTATATGTCTTATCTGATTTATTGCTCACTGCAATAAAATGAGGTGAACTAAGCAGGCATTAATCTCATTTATCTAGTCGACATTGGAGACTCTAAACAAGGCAGTAACTAGTGCAAAGCCTTACAGTTGTGGGAAGCAGATGCCAGCCTCACTCAGGGCCTCTAACTACTCTTGGCACTGCTGTCCCATAATCTGCAGTGTTACATGTGGTGAGGATTGGATGATGACATTTTCCTTCACGACTCTTCTCTGTCGGGGGCTCTCCTCTTGACTGTACTGACTTTTAGGATATGCGCGCGCGTGCGTATGTGTGTGTGTGTGTGTACGTACTTAAAAGAAGAACGTGTGCTTAGAAAGAAAATATCAGGACAGTTGGACTCACTGAGGAAATAAAGAGGAAAAGAAGAATGAAGTGAAGTCTGTGTGGATAGCACGCTGGAAACACCTGTCCTCTTCCTCCGTGGGCAGTGAGCAGGGCTGTCCCTGAATCCTTGGGGACACCCAAGTGCTATGGGTGAGGGGATCTTCTGCCTGGGAGTGGTCCTGGGTGGAATCTCAGTGCAGAGTCTGACATCGAACAGCTGGGCTGCCTCCCACCATGGACACGTGCACTAAGGTTCAGAGAGGATCAGTCTTTGGCCACAGGTTCTATAGCTAAATGGAGGGTCCCTGGGGATCTGCAAATCTGAGAACCAGGAACCCGGCTGCCTCCCACTTCCCTTCCTGGCTGTCTGGCCAGATAGTTTCCACCTCCTCCAATGGAGACGAAAATGAAGGTGCACTCAGCCAAAATTCAAGAGCAGAGCTGGGGAGACCAGGCTCCTGGTATGGGTGCTGCCATGTTTCATCCAGTTAACCTGAGGGTCTGGGTGCCCTCACCTGTAGCATGAGCATCAAATGCCTTCTGGTGAGTTCTTTACAGGAGAAGTGAGATGTGCATCATAGCTCAGGGTTGGGCCTGCATCAAGCCCTCAAAGAATACTTATTTTTAAATTTAATCTTAGAATCTTATATCTAATACATCATCTGTGATTAATTTATTAAATCTAAAAAACACTTCAGAAAAGCAAGCTTCATTTTGAGAGGACGTGTGTCCAGGAGACATCTGTGGTCTCCACCTGGGAAGTTTCCCCCGTGACATTTGGAAGAGCTGGAGGCGCGTGCGTGTGCGGTGTGTGTGTGTGTGTGTGTGTGTGTGTGTGTCTCACAGCTCAGGTAGGAGAAATGCTCTGGTCTCCAGTGAGTGGGTCCAGTGGTGTTGCTAGGCTGCCAGGGCTGCTGGGATGCTTCCTCTGGGGAAATTGACCAGGCCCTGCATTAGAGACAGGGAAAGGATTTCTCTACGAACCAGAATATTGACAATTTTCCAAGCGGTTCATTCCTTCAGCACTTATGACATGCCTGCCGTGCTGTGGGCTCCATGGTGGGTGTCGAGGGACAGGGATCTGTCAGTATTTCCTCACTGGGGACTTCTTGAGGAAAATATGGGGAGACAGAGGGGCAGAGGCCACGTGGCCATGAGTTGAGCAAATAGGGAGAAAGTGAGTGTGTGGATGACTTTTCCCAGAACCCTGTTGGTGAAGAGGGAGATTACTAGTTACCTGTTGGTGAAGAGGGAGATTACTAGTTACCTGTTGGTGAAGAGGGAGATTACTAGTTACCTGTTGGTGAAGAGGGAGATTACTAGTTACCTGTTGGTGAAGAGGGAGATTACTAGTTACCTGTTGGTGAAGAGGGAGATTACTAGTTACCTGTTGGTGAAGAGGGAGATTACTAGTTACCTGCAGGGATGTGGAGTCCATGGAACCTTTATTGTACCAGTGGGCCGGGGGTGAAGAGCTGACTGAGAGGCCAGAGGTTGCTCAGGAGCCTCTGTGCATGGGGCGGACAGAGAGGAAGGACAGTGGGCTAAGGATGCTGGGAGCACAGAGGGTAGGAGCTCGGACCTTGCTGAGGGACTTGGTGCTCCAAAGAGGGAGTTAACAATCTTCATTGCTGAATTTGGAAGAGGAAGAGCAGTTTGGGTCTGGCCAGGGTGGAGCAGGGAATCGTGGATGCCCCCAGGTGACGGGATAGCCCCATAGGCTGGGGAACCCAAGGCCTGAGGGAGAGCAGAGGGTGCCTTGGGCCTCAGTCCAGCCCGGCTGCTGTGACAAAGTGCCATATCCTAGGTGGCTCCTAAACAATAAAAATGCATTTCTCCCAGACCTGGAGGCTGGGAAGTATAAGACTGGATCCTCACAGATGGTGGTCTTCTCACTGTAACCCCACATGATGGAAGGAGTGAACGAGCTCCAGGGGACCTTTCATAAGGGCACCAGTCTCCCCATGAGGGCTCCACCCTCAGGATCCAATCCCCTCCCCAAAGCTCCACCTTGGAGGTTAGTGTTTCAACACGTGAATTTTGGGGGCGCACAGATGTTGTGACCCCAGTGTCCCGGTACAGAGCAATGTAAGACATGGCAGTTTGGCCTTCTGAGAAGGAGCGGGGCAGGGAGAGGTGACAATGAGAAGTCTCCATGGCACTTGGTTCTGCGAGAGTGGCCACTTGGCAGTCCTTGTTGGTTGCCACAGTGACCCTGGAGTGACAGAAGCAGACGCACGCTTCAGGGTGCTGAGGGCAGGGGCGGGAAGGCAGTGCAGGGCCGCTGCAGGGTCTGCTGAAGTTCTCACGGAGGCCTGACTCGGGAAGCAGCAGCGCACGTGGGCCAAGAAGGTGGGCTGAGTTGGCAGGACCTCGTGGCTGATGGGAATGTGGGCTTCTGCCGCCAGGCCCTGCTCTCATTGCTCAGCCTGGTGTTGTCTGTTTATCCCCAGGGATGTGTTTCCCCAAGGTCTTCCTGATGAATATGCCTTTGTCACCACCTTCCGGCTCAGGAAAACATCTCGGAAAGAAGACTGGTATATCTGGCAGGTCATTGACCAGTATGGCATCCCGCAGGTATGGGCAGCACTGCTCTCTCTGGGGTTCCAGCACTTGGGGGTTCCTTCTCCCAGGGGTGGCATCTGCCGTTGTGTTTTCTCCAGGAGCTTAGTCCTGGGTCTAGAGAAGTGGAGGGTCAGGTGTACAGAGCCTCAGAGAACCTTCAGGGAACAGTCAGATGACCTGCTTTTCCCAGTGATCATCCAGGGCCAGGCATTCTGGGGAGCAGGAAGAAAGCCTAGCTCCAGTCCTCAGGGACCCTGCCTAGGCACAGAGGTGGCTAAATTCTGCTATTCTATGGATCCGCCTCGTTGGCAGTATAAATGACACAGCTTTGTGACGTAGCAGAAGAGACTGGCCCAGGATCAGATAGACCCGAGTGGAATCTTGTGTCCACTCCTGTGTGTGTGGACCTTGGCACCAATTGTTCCGAATCTTGCTTCTCAGCTGGAAAATGGAAAATAGAGACTATCTGCCATGAATGGTTGGTAGAAAGAAAATGATGTATGCAAACGTTATCCAGAATAGTTCTGATACATAATAAAACCTGGTCAGGAGCAGGTCCCTTCTAATGAATGGAGTAGGTTTTCTTTGATTTTCTTAGGTTTTCTTATGAATGAAGCTCTGAGCTTTGTCTTCACCCACCTCTGGTGTCTACAGTGTAGAATGGCCCTTCAATGGCATGTAGCTCAGTGAGCAAAGTCAAATCTCAAAGTCAAAGCCATCACAAAGTCTGCTGGTTTGAGATGAAAGCAGTTCTACTTTCCCTTTTCTGCTGAATCCAAATCCTGTCGTTCTCAGAGTTCACAGAATGACCATGTCTGTGTCCTCTCCTGGAAGAGGAGCTGTGTGCAGCTGCTGCTCACCTTCAGCTGGGTGACACTGTCTAAATTTTTGTGTGGGGCTAAAATAAAACAAAAACATGCTCAAGTGATCAGACTCCAGCAATTGCAACTGTGGACGGATACACAACTGCAATCAACTCAACTCCTCCAAAACAGGCAGTTCCCGTCCTGTGACTGGAGCCAGACCTGGCATTATATGCTCTGTGTCCCAACATGTACATGGTCTTGGTGTGGCCCAGGGATCTCAACTCACTTTGTCCTCCTCATAGCCATTGAGCAGATTCTACTGTCAGGGTCTCACAGAGCACAAGATGGAGCCACAGGGAACTTGAGGACTTTGCTTAACTGTTCACAGGAGTTGAGATGGGAACCCAGACCATTGCTCTCCCGAGTCTGTGCTTTGAACCATGTACTCAGCTGGCCCTGCTGTAAGCCTGCCCTGAATGACCTCTGTAGCCCTGAGTTGACCACTGAGACATGCACATTTTCAGTGGTAACTGCCGAGAAGCCCAGTGGTTTCCTAAATGTGGGAGGCTGAAGGCCTCTGTGGAGGCCATTTTTCTGGAGAGGAGGCAGTTCACTGTGTCCTGTCCGACTCTGATTCCTGTTATGTGAATTTGCTTCTCCAGTTTCTCAGGTCTGGCGGGTGGGACTGGGCGCCTGCCATGACATTCTTGTGGGTGAGCCCGCACCATCCGCTGTCTGGATTCTCTTCTTTCATGGCATTTGCAGAGCTGTGTGTTCCCGTCTGCCATGTCTGCATCCTCTCCTCCTTCTGCCAGAAAGAGCACAGGGTGTTACCGCAGAGCTACGCAGAAGTTGACTTTACCTTGAGAGGCTTGTGGCTTGTGTTTGAAGATACCTGGCAGTTCCCTTTCCCTGGGCAAGCCTTGGTTGAGTGTCCTGTGCTGGAGTTTCCCACATGGTCACCTCTGTGCCTTTGGGAATTGCTAAGCAGATACAGGGAAAGTGGCTTGTGAGAAGGTGAGCTGCGCACAGCATGGGGTCAAGGCACCAGGTCATTACAGACCTGCAGATGTAGCCGTGGTCTCCCAGACCTTATTTGTTGTTTCCAAACATCCTTCAAAGTTGGAAGTTTTGCTGTTTGTCATGTGGGGCATTCACTCATTCCAGATATGATAAAGGAAAGAAAGGAGTCCTGTATGGCTGGAGCAGAGGGTCCATGTGTCTCAGGGGCTGCTGGAGATGAGGCTTCAGAGGTGAGAGGAGGCACAGAGGGACTTTGTGTTGGAGAGTGGACTCGGGGCAGGTGCAGGCTTAGAACCAGACACACTGGCAAGGAGGCTGTGGTTGTAGTCTGGGTGGACGGTGCTCACTCAGACCAGGTAGAAACAGTGAAATGGGGAGAAATAACCAGACTCTGGAGGTGTTTGAAGATGGAACCAATAGGATTGGCTGATGGATCTGAGAGATGAAGTACTTTTCCTGAAGCCACCCAGCAAGTGCAGGTAAACACAAGGCTTATGTCGGCTTGCTGGGTGCCTTTCTTTGTGATGTATGCTGATAGAGATTGAGATGTTGACGGGGTAATCAAATCCTCAGGAAAAACCCTGATGGTGGCAGGGACACAGGCTCAAGCCTGTGAGACTATTCTTAAGAAAGAGAAGACCATGTTATTCACGAGAGTATTTGAGTGGGCATATTAGGAGTATTAGATTATCACATGGGGCCCACAGCTCTCTGTTTTTTACCCTATCCATGACATACAAGCGAGACAATAAAATGAATTCATGGTCCCCCTTGGTTATACTGAAGCCATGTTGTGTCCAGAAAGAAGATCCAGAAGACCTGGGCTGTGTCACGAACACTGCGCTGGTTCCCGCAGAGGGAGCCTTCCCTTAACCTCGGGACTGCGTGCATTTGTTCATTCATTTGCTCATTTGCTCCATTTTCCTGAGTGCTCCCGTGTGTCCTTCACGCACCTGGGGTTGCGGAGATGAACAAGAGAGGCAAAAGGGTGAGGAGGGCAGACAGAAAATGGATGGACATGAGGTAAAGATTGCACATGCTGAAGTTTCACGTGCTGTGCAGATACTGAGCCAGTCAGCCTGCCTGGGGACCTAGGGTCCACTAGGGAAGGGTGTGGTACGGTGGTGTCTGGGAACTCACTAGCTCGGGTCATCTTAACAGGACGTGGGACAGTATGTTACTTGTTTACCTGCCTGTTTATTCATTTCATCCTCCCAGCAGGTTGAGGATGTAGGTACTGCTGTTGTTCCCATTTTATAAATGAGAAAGCAGTACAGAGAGGTTAAGTAACTTGCCTAAAGTCTCACAGCTCTAAAGTGACTTAGTGGTTTGGGTTAGTGAGGCAGCCAACAGCCCAGGGGACCCAAATTCCTGATGCACATTTGGATGGAGGGAGAGAATATGGACAAGGGGTGCTCATTAAGGGATTCAGAAGGAACTCCAGGCAAGATGTCACCTGGGCCTGGATGGGAGCCTGAGGAGGATGCATGTCTGCTGAGACAGTAAACAGGGGTCTCCCAAGGACCCTTGTAAAGGCAAGTGAGGAACACAGCCACGCTGAAGGCCAGGGAAGCTGGGAGGTGGGGACAGTAGATAGCCACCCCTTTCTCTTGCTGCCCTTTGATGGCTGCTCCAGGGGGCTCCCAAGGACTAAACTCAACTGGAGGCCAAAGGCTCAGCAGCCAAAGGGGAGGAGCCCTGAGGTCAGGCTCTGGGAATAGGGAGCTGGCAGGAAGAGGAGCAGGAGTGTCAGGGCAGATGAAGACTAAGCCCCAGCGGAGGAGCAGGAATGTGCCATCCACTCATCCACATGAATTCTTACTGCATGTCCCCTACATCCATGCACTAGTAAAGTTTCCCTCTTGTCCCTTGTTGTTTGCCTGGCAGGGTGTGTGACTTGCCTGTTGCACAGGATGTTCAGCAAGTACTATAGATGAAGAAATGAGTGTGTGGCTGGGAACATGTTCAGCCATTCATTCTTCCAAAGCAAACACAAGCAGAGCTTTCTTCCAAACTGGCCCTCTGCCCATGGCCTTGCGCACAGGGCCGGGTGTTCCAGCGACCCAGATGGCAAGGCCTCTGGCACCAAGAGCTCACTCCACTGGAGCTCCTTCCATATCTTCAAGATGAGACGGTGCTGGTTAGCAGAGACGGGCAGTCTGGTACCGGCACCCCAAGGACCATGTCTGGTTTAGCTCACCAGGGTTTAAGAGACCCTGAAGCTCCCCTGAGATTTTGGGGTGGTCTCATAACTTCATCCCCTTGGCACCAGTGGTCTTGCCTGTCAGCCCTGCACAGCCCCTCCAGGCAAGTGAGTTTGGGACCCCTGGGCTAACATATGAGTGTCATTCCACTTGACCTGGGGCGCAGAGCAACATACAGGGCTTCTCCTCATGCCCTTGTACTGAGAAGAAAGCTGAGGCTCAGAGAGGTGACGTGACCGGCCTGAGGTCACACAGCAGTTGACAGTCACAGCTAGCTCTGACTCAGCCTGATGAGGCCTGACACTGCCATCCCCTGCACTTCTCCTGTTCCCTGCTTGGTCCTCGGAAGCTAAAGGCACACAGTAGGTGCTCACAGAGTCTCTCGTGCCTCTTCCCAGGTCTCCATCCGGCTGGACGGTGAGAACAAGGCTGTGGAGTACAGTGCCGTGGGTGCCATGACAGATGCTGTCAGGGCGGTCTTCCGAGGTCCCCGTGTCAGCGACCTCTTTGACCGGGATTGGCACAAGGTGGCCCTGAGCATCCAGGCCCAGAATGTCTCCCTCTACATCGACTGTGCACTGGTGCAGACGCTGCCCATCCAGGAGAGAGAGAACATCGACATCCAGGGCAAGACAGTGATTGGCAAGCGTCTGTACGACAGTGTGCCCATTGACGTGAGTCCCAGGGCCTGTGCAGGGATTCACTAAGACCCCAGTGAGGAGCAGCCCGCAGAGGTTGAAACAGCAACGCACAGAACTCTCAGAGCCTGGGGCAGCTGCATTGCTGGTCTTTGTTACCTGCAGTCAGGGTGACGTGGGCGGGAGGAGCCTGTGCCCACGCATGGGGCAGAGACCAGAGTCCCTGCAGAGGAGAAGGAAAGCCCCGAGCCTCCCTTGCACGTGGACTCTCTCTTTAGAAGGGAAGTAGGTGCAGAGACGATCCTCAGGCTCCCATGGAAGTCCTGCAGTGGAGCTCAGGGTGGGAGAGGCCAGCAGGAAAAAGAGGGCCCTGGCACCTGGGCAGGGCCTGTGGGCACCATGAAGGTTTCTGGGTCCCCAGGTCCCTAAGACTCATTGATTCTCCCCCTTTTCCTTTCCAGTTTGACCTACAGCGGATTGTGATTTACTGTGACTCAAGACACGCAGAGCTGGAGACGTGCTGCGACATCCCCTCAGGACCGGTGGGCAGACTCTGGGACAGGGGCTGCAGAGGCGGGGTCCAGCGCTTAGGACTGGGAAGCCAGGTCAAGGGGCGTTGGCCTTCAGGATGGGGTCTTAGGGGACCTGGGTGCTCGTGTTTGGGTTCCAATTCCTGTCCACACAGCATTTGGGCTCCGGAAGCCAAGTCAAACAGGTCCTCCCAGGGGGCTGCTGCAGTCTGGGCATCAGTCAGGGTGACCGCAAAGCTGCCGATCAAGCAATGAAGCCCAGCTTTGAGGAGCATGGGAAGCAGAGTCTGGAGGGTGTCCCTGAGGAGTGACCAATCCTCTGTGCAGCCAGCACTCAAAATGGGGAGACTGCAGTGCCCTGGGAGCAGTGAGACAGGGAGGTCAGGACATGGATGGCCCCAGAGACTGGAGCTGGCCCCTTCAGCCCTTCCACGTAGTCACGCTCCCGCTCATGACTCACCACCTGCCCCTTTCAGGGCTCTCCCTGTCTCTTGACCAAATCCTAGTTCCAAGGCTTGTTGCAAAGGTGGGAATCAGAGTGGAGCCCCCTTCTCAGGGCTGAAGGGTAAAATCCGCACACGATGCACAGTCCCTGACTGGCCCAGTCAGTGAGTGCACAATCACTGTGCCTGTCTCAGCACTCTTGTGGTGTCCAGGTGTGCAGTGGGTGCTGGGGATCTGCATCAGGTGGGCTTGGTTGTGGGGAGAGAAGGTGAGGGAAGAAAGGAAGGAGAAGAGGAATGAAAGCGTGCAAGAGCATAGAAGGAAGAGGAGGAGGTGGTGAGGCTCAGACGCCTCCAGCTGCAAGACCCCGAGGAGACATTTTCCCACATTGGCTGATTCAGTCCTCTGATGATGAAGAAAACACCCTGTGCCCATCTGGCAGACATGAACACTGAGGCTCAAGGGGTTCAGTGGTTCCTACAGGTTTCTGAACTGGCCAGAGGAGTGGCTGAGGCTGGCCTGATCAGATCTGTCTGGCTCCAGGAGCCAGACACCTGATGTCAGACATGACCTGCCTGCCCATACCACACACTCGGGCATCCTCAAGGTCTTCTGGTCCCCTTTGCTTCCCTAGTTCCTTGGAAGCTCCAGAGACCTTGCCCATCACCAGGGAGCAGTTGTTGGGTGAGCAGGCAGACTCTAACCCATTGACCTTTCCTTCCAGTGCCAGGTGACCGTGGTGACAGAGCCTCCACCCCCACCCCTGCAGCCACCCACTCCTGGCAGTGAACAGATTGGGTTTTTGAAGACCATCAACTGCTCCTGCCCACCTGGAGAAAAGGTAGCATCCATTTGTAGTCTACCATTGGTTCCCAGCCTGCAGCCCCAGAGATGAGTGGGGCAGCGTTGGTCATTAGTACCCCACTGGGGAAGTGAGGTGGGAGTTTCCCATCATGCATCTGGTCTGCTGGGTCACGATGCCCCTAGGCTCACAATGGCTTTCAGCCAGAACACTATTCTTGTTTGTTGAACCTCCAGTTTCTTTAATTTTGGAACTCACTGGAAGGGGAGATGTCAGACCCAGCTTTAATTAATGTTTTCCTTAGGTTATTAATGCTGTCCTGAGATTTCTCTGGCTCTGATTTGTGTCCTCTCCACTCATACACAGTTAAGTCAAATGAGATATATTGGTGAATAAGACTCAGAACAGGACAATGAGTGAGGGTTTGGACATGCTCTGCTGGAACACACCCTCAGGCCTTTCTTCTCCACAATTCTTTTAATTAGTCACTCTATAATCTGAATGTGTGTATACAAGTGAAATGTATTTGTTTCTAATTTTGGAAAGCACTGCATTTCTAGGAACAGTACTGTCACCATCCACTGGGCTGTATTACATGTCTCCTCATGTGCCTGAGGCTCTGATTTGTCCACTTTTTCAGTAGACTAGTGGCCTTTGATAAGAAAAATGTTTGATAACTTTCTTTGATAAGAAAAATGTTTCCCACTATTTGAGCAGGGGGAACATAGGCATATACACAGGGATGACCCAAAGTAGAACTGTGCAGGGAAGATCTCTGGAGTCTGCTAGACCACTACCCCAGGGCCCTTGACCTCAGCATGCAGCTGTGCCCAGCTCCACCTGCACCTGCCAGTAACAGGCCAGCATAGAAGACAGATGGAATGGCTCTGTTTGGGGTCAGGAATGCAAAGACCAAAAGTTGAAATGCTGGTTGTAGGTCGCGGGAGCAGGCACACTTTGGATGTGTTTTAACAGTCCACTTGGCCAGGTGTTGTGGCACACTCTCCCTTACCTTCTCTCCGCCCCTCTGTTAGTTTTCATATGCTCCCTCCTTATTTTTCCTCTACCCAGGGAGCCAGACCCCAGGGAGCCAGGGGCCCTTAGAAGTTCTGAGTCAAATGGGGCTGTCTAATCCTGGCCCAGCTTGCCACAGATTCAACCAAAAGCCAGCCCAGTTGTGCCCCAAGCTGGGGCCTTTTAGGTGTCATGGATAAAGTTAGAGCCCCCAACCTGGTGCCCAGGTTAGGGTGGAGCAGACAGAGGAAGGAGCAGGGTGTGTGCACACAGGATAGGGTGCTGGCTCCTCCTGAAGCCAGGCAGCTCAGATCTGCCCGCGGCCACGGGTTGGTTCTGCATGCCAGCAACATAACAGAAGCAGCTGTATAAACCCCAGTCCTTCTGAATCCTCTTTCCTTTGGAACCTCCAATGAGAAGAGCAATGGTCTGGCGAGGTTTTGATGTCTAGCCACCATGCACAGACTGGGAGCTCAACCCACACCAGCTCTGCCCAGGGCCTGGCAGGACCTCAGGAAAGGAGTCTGGGGTCCAGCAGGCCTGCCTTTCCTTTCCCATGGCTCCCCACTCTCCAGCCCTCCCCTGACCTCCTGGGTGTGGCTTCAGGACACGCCTTCCCTGTTCCACCCTGCATGACTCATGCCTTTTAGCCTCATCTCACATGGTCCCCTTCTAGGTGGCAGGCAGTAACTCTGGTTCCTCAGAGAGGCTATGGTTTTCCTCACCTTCTGGCATTGGCATATGGAGCACCTTTGTCCTGGAGCACCTTTTCCTACCCTTTGGATCCTCTACCTGACTATGTCTGATCTTCTTCTAAGATATAGCCAAGGAATACTTGCTGATTCTCTCCCATGATCACTATCCATCCAGTTAGTCTTTACTTGGCACCTGCTCTTTCCAAGGCATTAAGTTCCTTTCTTCTCCCTGAGCTTCCACCTGCCAAAACAATAACCACACTGCCTCCTTGTCTTTGCTTCTGTGAATCCTAGTTCCAGAGGGCTGAGCCTGAATCCCTACAAGTTTGCATTCTGGGGACTACTGCTTATCCTGGTTTAGAGAAGGCTATTCAGTACTGGCTGAATTGACAGATAAGAGGGACCCTGTCCAGAAAGGTGGATGGATGGATAGCTGGATGGACAGATGGGAATGAAGGATAAAGGAGCACTCCCTGTCTTCCTCTTAGTAGGACAAGGTCCTACTGTTGAAGCTCATTAGTCAACTTACACAGTGTCAGCCTCACACTCTGGGTGACATCACCCAATGACTCATTCTTTATTGAACCCATCATTTCTTATTTCTGACTATAGACATTAAGTGTCTACTATGTGCATGACACTCTACTACACATGGAGACTTTAAGACAGAATATGGCTCTCAAAAATCCTATAGTGTGCTATCTGGTTAGGGAACCAGGAGCTCAGGCACATGGCTTAACATAAGGAGCTTACCATTGGGCTGCTCCAGTTTCCCAGGCACAGGTGGGCAGGAAGGTGGGGAAAGGGTCAGGTAGAGGAGCCTCACAATCAGTTGATGAAGCAGGTGTGGCCTCTGCCTCCTCCACCTGCATTTCTGTGAAAACTGCAGCCCAGGGGCCCAGGTGGTCAGGGTTCTGTCCTGGGGGCAGAGCCCATACCACAGGCTGGCTTTGGTTCCAGGGCTTTAAATCTTCTGTTTGGTTTGCCAAACATGTCCATTACTCACCAAGGCCAACACGATGCCTTCTGGGTCTGCTTATATCTCTGTGACCACATTGTGGTGAGCATAAATGTGTCCAAGGCCTATGGGGGACCTCAAAAAGGTCAGGTACACACAGAATTATTTATCTTCATTTGCAGGTGTCATCTGTGAATGCACTTGGAAGCTATATGCTCCTGGAGTAGTCACATGTGCAACTGTGACCAGAGTGAGGGCTGCTAGTGGAGGGAGCATGTGGGGGAACGGGCATGGGGTCACTTTTGTTAATGTGATGATAGATCCCCATAAACAATCATATAAGTCAGGTGGTTTTGTCTGCCATATGGCAGTACTTACAGATAGGCACCAGCTGCAGATCGTACTTTTAAATTCAGTAACAAGAGCTTTTGCCCATTTTAAAAAACTAAACAGTGTTTACTTTGAGAAATTGTTTATAGACCTGTTGTGCTTTGTATTTTAGTGAAGAATAATGACATGGACCAATGGCAGCCAATGTAATTTTCTTTTTAATTGAAGTGATGACATATTTTTGGGTAAAAAATAGTCCATGGAAAGTATTTTATTTGTTTACATTTGATATAGAAAAGTTGCAATTGCATTTACGAGGCACAAACTGATGTCATAATGTATGTATACAATGTGGAATGAGTACTCAGGCTCAGTGGCACACACATATAATCCCAGTGACTCAGGAGGCTGAGACAGGAGGATTGAAAGTTCAAGGCCAACCTCAGCAACATGGGGAAGCCCTAAGAAACTTAGTAAGACCCTGTCTCAAAATAAAAAAGTAAAAAAAAAAAGGCTGGGGATGTGGCTCAGTGGTTGAGCACCCCTGGTCTCAATCCCTGGTACTAAAAGAAAAAAGAAAAAAATGTAAAATAATCTAATTAACAAATACTTCTAATTTATTCCTCCTATCTGAAACCTTGTGCCCTCTGACCAGTGTCTCCCCATTCTCCCACTCCCAGCCATGGAAACCACCCTCTGCTTCTGTGTTTGATGTTTTGGGATTTCAGGTGTAAGTAAGGACTTGTGGATTTGTCTTTCTGTTCCTGGGTTTGTTTCTCTCTTTTCCCTACTGAAGCCTGCATCTGGAGGCCATGTTCAAAGTTCCCTAGGTAGGTCGGCAGTTCCAGAACAGGGGCTCTCCGCTGGTCAGCCAGTTCTCTCATCCAGATTTGGTCAGCACTTGGCTACCTACAAGACTGGCTTTTCAGCATGTGGGGTGGCAAGCCAGCTCATGATATGAGAAGAGGACAATTAAAATTGAGCCTTACCTGATTGTCTTTCTTCCTTTAGGGTGAGAAGGGTGCAGATGGCCCTGTGGGACTCCCTGGTCTGAAGGTCAGTACTGGCATGGCAGAAGGGCCCTTTGCAACCTTCATAGTCCTTGCTCTGCTGTGTCAGGAGGACAGAGGGTGTCAGATCTCTGTCCTACCAGCACCTTGCCCTCTTGCTGGTGGAAAAGCAAGAGTAAGAGCCAGAGGTGTCAGTTTGCACCTGTGACTCTAAACTGCTCAGGACTCCTTTTCTTTGACTGAATGTTCTTGAGTGTGCAAGGACAAGATGGCCAGACCTCAGCTATGAGCTTGTCTGCTCTAACAGGTCCAACCCTCCAGGGATAGTTAATTCTGTATAAGGCTTTGTAAACCAATGTGCTCCAGAAATTTTCAATAATTGGACTTTTAAGATTTATTTAAAATTGCATGAAATTTTTGTGCACAGAATTTGTGAATTCCATAGTCATACAAAGTGTGCCCCTGTGGGCCCCCATCCTCAGTCATGAGCCATTTCCTTCCCTTCCCTCATCCCCCACGGTGCCATCTTCTCCCATCACTGTCTTGGAAAACTGAGTCCTGGAGTTGCCATTGGTATGGTGAGGGAGTGGGAGAGTTCCACACCAGGGTGCAGTGTTACCCAGTGTGCTGTTTGGGGGAGTGGCTGGGTTTGGTGGTGGAGAACTTGGAGAGAGCTGGGCTTCTCACTTCCGCTCCTTCCCTCTCTCCATGTAGAATTCCATCTGCCATGCTCCCCTCTCCTCTTCTGCTCTCCATTCACCTCCCCGACTCACCTCTGACTCTTCCTGTCCCTCTTGGTCCCCTCCTCCTGCCTTTCCTTTCCTGGTTTTGAGTTCACCCAGCACATCATTATTGAGCAGCTGCTAAGGGCCAGGGACTGAAGTTGACACCAGGGTTAGAGGATGGTTGAGGTGGGTCTTGTCCTCAAGTACCTGAGTTTGGTGGTGCATGCAGATGGGTGAGTAAATTCAAGTAATGTTTGGGTGACTTAGGTCCCCTTCCCCTGCAGGGTAGGACTTGTGGCCTCATTGTGCAGTTGCAATAAATGGCATCGGCTGCTCCTAGGGAATCAGGCAAGGTTGGTGGTGGGCAGCCTGAGTGCAGCACTATCAGTGGACCTAACCTGATGCTTATGTCTGGTTTCAACCCTTCAGGGAGACATGGGAGCCACTGGGCTACTGGGTGCTCCTGGACCCAAGGGAGAGAAAGGGGACACAGTAAGTCACATGCTGCTTTTCTGTGTGGTTGGACCACGTGACTGGTGTGGGAGACCCCACCCCTGATCATGCCAATCAGTCTGTGCTGAAGGCCTGGTGAGAGCCAGACACACAGCCCAATCCACCTGTGGGATGAGCCCCACCTCCCTTCCTTCTGGACATGGCCTTAGTGGCTCTCTCTCCTTGTTTCTTTCCCCTTCACCATCCCCAGGATTCCATGCCTCCAAATTAATACTACTGTGGTTCCCCAAATGAGTCATTGGGTGGTGTCTGCTCTCACTGGCCATTCATCACACATGCTCTTTCCTCTGCCAAGAATAATTTCCCTCCACCTACCCTGTTTCCTCCTCACTCCATTTTCTGCCTGGTGTGGGTCAGGAAAGAGATGAAAAGCCATAGTTCAGGAGCCAAACAGCTGGGGAGTATCTGGCTCTACCAAGGAAGGCATGTAACCTCTCTAATCCGTTCTCTTGTCTGTGGTGTGGGGATGATAAGCGACCTGTTCAGCAGCAGTTTGAGGATTAGTGAGTTGATGCATGCCAATGGCCCAGGGTAGGGCAGGAAGCTTTGTGACAGGCATCCTTGCTTTCAAGATCCCCTGGCACTCTGGCCTCCAGCACAGCAGTGGGCATCATCAGTGATACACTTGATGCCAGATGAACCTCAAACTTGTCCATGGCACCAAGTGTGACCTTGGGCAGGTCTCAACCTGATGGTCTCACTTACCTATTAGCAAAATGAGAAGCATCACAACTGCTTTGCTTACAAAACACTGTCTATGAATGACGATTGCTTTTTTTGGGGTGTGTGATCATAGTTGGTTCCTTCTGGGTTCTCAGTGTCAGGAGGGACCCCCAGAGGACAGGGCAAAGTCCCTCTCCGGGAGAGCTCAACCAGCTCTCACTGCCTTCACCCATGTCACTGTGACTGTCCAATACACTCCTTGCAGGTGCTGCATGTGATTCTGTTAGTCCTTGTAACTTCTGAGCTAGTCTTATCACATCTCTAATGGGAATGACACTGACCATAGAGACGCGAGGCACTGGCCCTAGTGGCAGAGGGCAAGTCTGTAACTGCATCTGTCTTAATCTGAGTCCTGAGCACCCTTGCTTCCCCTTTCACCATGCTGTGTAGACCTGCCTCCTGCACATGGCTTAGAGGCACGTGGTGTGTGTAGACACTGTGAACAAGAGCTGGGGACACTTGACTTCGCTGGCTATATGCCGGGCTCTGTGGCACACGCTATGCAGGTTCAGGGCTCACTTAACTCTCACATTGACGTGGTGAGTTGGGGCCTGATGAAATGCCCATCTTACAGCCGAGCAAACTGAAGCTGGCATAAATGTGGTAACTTCTGCAGGTATGGGGCATAGGGGCTCAGTTGATGTGCAGTGGGTACAAGGAATGCCAGCTCTCTCCTCTCCATTTCTGGAGTAGGACTCACTCTATGTCAAGTGCTGTCCATAGAGGCTGGATTCAGAGGAGGGGAGATTGGAGAGCACTGTTCTGGAATCAGAGAAACCACCTGAATCAGCCAGAGAGCAAGCTGATGTACTCCGGAGCCCCGAACTCTGGGCAGTGGTCCATGACATGATGTCTACTGCCTGCCGGGGCCAACTGCAGCTCCAAAAGGTGGAATGCTACCAGTCAAGGCAGTGGCACTAACTTTAGATGCTCCCCACCCAAATCTTGTTACAGTCATAGTTTGCTGCATGAGCTGAAGAAGTTGCTAGAACTTTCAGAGCTTCATTTTTCATGTGTGGAAACACATATAAAAGTAATGCCTGTAGAAGTTTACTTTTGGAATGGCAGCCTGAGGAGACTGTGGACCCATGCCCCACAAAAGGTCCATGCATGGTGGAATCCAGCATCTCTCTCCTCCAGCCTCTGGAGGACAGAGGTTAAATTCCAGGTAGGTTCAGCCAAGATATGGGAGCTCTTTTCCTCCCCTCAACACCCATTCCGGGGGTGGAGGTTCTGTCTCCCATTACCAGGCCAAGACTGTTGATGGCTATTGCCTGGGCTCCCTCACGGGGAGGAGGCAAGATGCAAGCATGGACAGCCAGAGGTCACCTCTCCTCCCACACAAGTGCCACTCCAACAAAAGAGACCTCTCTTCCATCCTGCAGCAGACCAGGGACTTGGAGGTTTCTTCCAGGGGATAAACAGTCCTTAAGAATGGAAGCTTTCCTCAAAGGCACAGGCTTTGAATCTGAGTGTGGAAAGAACAAGTGTCAAAGATCTCTAGAAACAGAGAGGACATTGGCAACCGGCAGTGGAGAGCAAGTGCTCTGTGAGACCACCAGGCTGAAGCTCTGGCCCACCAGCTCACAGCTGGACCCACAGAGAGGCACGGCCAGGAGGACTCTCAGCTTCTGACTTATACCTCAGGCACTGGCCCCAACTCCCATGCAGAGTGTACCTAATTTAGCTAGATCTGACTAAACAATTTGTGCCAAATATATTGCAAAAACATTATAATAATAAGCTTGGAATTAATGCCTCCTGGGAACTGGCCTTCACATCTTCAGAGATAGACAGGCAGATCAGGAAGAGTGCTGCTAAGACCATCGTCATCCTGGGGTGACTATGTCACGTGCAAGGCATGTCCCCTGAAGAGCAGCACTGGAGACACAGGCTGGGGGCAGGGACAGACTCCACTGTGACAATCAGCCAAGTCAGTGGGCAAATACACAAGGGAATAAAGGATAATCCTGGACCAGCAAGTCCTGCTCTCCAGTCACCCCACTAATTACCTAAGGTGTCATCCTCAAAACTCTTAAGAGACAGGTAAGCACAGACAGAAACACAGAAGAAGAACCAGGCCACAGAAAGGGTCTGTGAGAGGGCACACATGTTGGATCTGGCAAACAATGCCTTCCTTCACAAGTCCTCAAGGACTTAAGAATGAGGGGAGCAATTCTCAGAGAAGTAAAGAAAGGCATGATAACAGTATTTCATTCCACATACATCAATAAAGATAAAGAACTCAAAGGAACAAGTGGAAATTCTGGAATTTATAACTGAAATGAAGCTGGGTGCCATCGTTCATATCCGTAACCCCAGGGGCCCAGAAGGCTGAGGCAGGAAGAATGCAAGTTTGAGAACAGCCTCAGCAACTTAGTGAGGGCCTAAGCAACTTAGTGAGACCCTGTCTCTAAATTAAAAAAATGAAAAAGGGATGGGGATGTGGGTCAGTGGTTAAGCCTCTCTGGGTTCAGCTCTCAGTACCAAAAAAAAATTATAATAACTTGAATGAAAAAATAACTGAGTTCCATGAGACTCAGCAGTGGATCTGGACTGTTGAAGGAAAGATCTAGCATCTTGAAGATGGGTGGATGTGATCCGAAGTACAGAGAAGAAAAATAATGACCAAAAACGAAGTGTCATAGAAATGTGGGGAATATGAACTGGATCAGGACATGCCTCGTGGAGACTCAAAAGGAAAGGAAAGACGGAAGCAGAGGCATGTTCAGAGAAAGAGCAGTGGGAGATGTTCCACACGAGAGCAGTGATCTGCACAGCCACCACGCTCACGAACTCCACTGGGACTCCACACACTCATGAGCACAACGGAGGTGCTGAAAGGAAGACTAACACAGCGAGAGGAATATGACTGACCAGCACAGGAGCCCTCAATAAGTCAGACACTGACTGGTCATCAGGAATAACAGGCCAGAACAGGGCAGATGATGAGTGCAGTGTGACAACAGTAATGATGTGTCGTTAGGTGTCTCCCAAACACCTGTGTAATAGGTATGATGACAGCAGCACCCCAAAGGGGAGCTTGCAAGGAACATGTTGGTACATCTCACTGGAAGTAAGTTTCTTCTGTCCATCTGGAGTGAATTCTGGCAGGTTGACAGGTGGACAGCTAGACACCTTAGAGCAGCTTCTAAGAATGTGACTCAAAACCACAGTGAAAATGCAGCTAGAAAGCATTCACTGCCTCCGAGAGGAGTAAAGGAGAAACAGGAGCAGGAGAGACGAGACACGAGACATAGAAAACAAGGAGGACGTGGCGTGTGGATTCTGAACATCAGCAAGAGCATTGTGTGTGAAGGTATTGAATGAGCCATCAAAGAGCAGGGATTTTCAGACAGAATGTAGAAACAAGATCCAGCTAACATCCTGTCCAGAGAGGTCATACTTTACACAGAGATACACAGAGTGCTCACCTGTCACAGGCAAGGTCTTGAGCCCATCCCCAGCACAGCAAAACTCAACAAAACAGAAAACCCCAGAAGATACAAATATGTAGAAAGTAGAAGGATGGAAAATAAATATTCTAAAGCTAAAAGAGATAGAAAATAGAGTGATTATTCTAATATTGTACAAAATAGATTTTCAAACAAAAATAGATAATAAAGAGGGACATTTTATAATAATAAAAGGATATTCCTTTAGAAATAAATAAGTAACAATTATTGACACATAAGCACCTAATAGCAGAACCCCAGAATACACAATACCACCGACAAGATTGACAGGAGAAATGGACAATACAATACAGATGGCCAGATACTTCCATTGCTCACTTTTAGTAATGGACAGAGCTCAAGGAACGCAGAGAAATAGGAGCCTTCATCTGTTGCTGGCATGAAATGGTGCAGCTGCTTTGGAAAGCAGTCTCACAGTTCTCAGTAGTTTAAACATGAAGGCACCGTCTGACCCAGCAATTCAATGGCACTTCTCAGTATATGTCCCAAAGACACGCAAGCCTGTGGCCACAGAGAAACTTACACATACATGTTCATAAGCAGCATTATCTATGATCACTAAGAGGTGAAACAACCCATGGGCCCTCATCTTAAGAATGAATAAATAGGCTGTGCTGTATCCATGCATTGTGTTAGTCTGCAACAGAATGAAGTTCTGCTACATGATACCACCTGGCTGACCCTTGAAAAGACTTTGCCAAATGAAACAAGCCATTCACAAGAGGCTTCATGTTGCATGCTTCCATGCACAGAACATCTAGAATAGGCACATCTATGTGGAGAGAAAATAGATGAGTGCATGCCTAGGATTGAGGATGGGGGAATGGGGAGTGACTGCTAACTGGAGAGAGCTCCTTTTGAAGTGATGGAAATGTTCTAAAGTCGATTGTGGTGATCCTCGCACAGCTCCCTAAATGAACTGAAATTGGATTAGACTCTTGAAATGGGTGAATTACATGATATACTAATTATGTGTCATGAAAGCTGTTGTGGGAGCAAAGAATGGTACCTGTGATATTGAAATACTGGAAAATTAAAGTCAGATGGCACTCATGAAAATCCATATTCAATACATAATAGTTCATCTCTTCCAGAGGCTCCTTGCAGAGCTACTGGAAGCATCCACCCCTGTCAGTCTCAGGGTGATGCCGTGCCATGGGTATGCTCTGCAGTAAACTTGGCCTTCTGCTTTCCTTTTTCTAGGGCAGAGGACCATTTGTCCAAGGAGAAAAGGGTGAAAAGGTAAGCACCTGCCTTTACTGCCCTCCTCCAGGGGGAAGTGGTGGGGACTTGGGTTTGGGGGGGGGGGTGTCTGCTGCCATGCTGCTACATGATGAAGATTCCAGTGGGGAAAAGAGGTGCTCTGCTGTGTCCAGCTTCTGTGCCTGTCCTTCACTCAAGTGGTCCAAAGCATGTACAGTAACCAACAGGAAGAGAGAAGGTGGACACAGGGAATGGCAGTTGGGAAAAGTGGGAGGCAGGATTCACGTGTCTTGGGGATTCATAGAAGAGTCTGTTGGAGATTTTGACTCTCAAGCTGCACCCAAGAACTGGGACTTTGGGTAGGGTTTCCCAAGCAGGGCAAAGAGCATAAACAGACTGGAGGGGAATGCTTGCTTCAGATGTGGGTGGTTCATAGTGTTTAGGGCAGAGGACATTTAATGGCACTCAAGAGCATAGCAAATAGAGCTGGAGAAGCAGTTTGAAGTCCATCATGTTCAGGATTTGTTTGTAGGGGTAGGGAGTCATTGAAGGGTCTGTGCATGATCAGACATGTAGAGGATGCTCAAACAGCAGGTAGGGGATAGATGTGAGGGGGGAGTTTGGGGGCAGTCAGAGTTGGCTGTGGAATGTGTAGGGGTTATGAGGACTGAGCTGGATGAGCAGCAGGAGGTCTACCATGTTCTCCTGTTAGTTTCTTCTTCTGGTACCTGAAGGCACCTTCTTGGTGCCCAGGGCCATTATCTGAAGCCATGCATTCCAGGATCTGTGGCCATGGGGGCACAGCTACAGCCAGGAAGCCTCCTTCCTCACTTGGTGCTGGAAGCGGAGGCAGAGAACTGGGAAGACTGACACTCCTGCCTCTGTCCTCAGTTGACACATTGACTGGCAGTTGGCATTTGTTAGAAAAGTCTGATCTAGATTCTTCCACACCACAGTGTGTGATTTGCGGTGAGTCATTTCCCTCTGTGTCTCTCCTTCCTCCTCTGTAAGAACGAGGGGGTGGGATGTGAAGAAGCACCGAGCCCCCTTCAGGCAGCAGCTCGAAGAGCTGGAATCAGCCCATCCCCAGCCTTGCCCTCCAGGGCTCTTTTCTGTAATGTGGCGTCTCGTCTCTGCTTTCCCTCTGGGGATGAGTGGACCAGGGTGGGCCAGGAAGTTGGCAGGGGTCACAGGGGGCTTATGACTCACACAATTGGACAGGGTTTAGCAAACTGACTTCTCTGCTTATTGTTGTCTTCAAAGCAGATGCTGGACACTAAGGGGATGGCACAGGGAGCCCAGCGAGCCCAAGGATGCTAGTTCCTACTCTGGCTGTGTTTCACCTCTCTGGTATTGTGATCAGCCATGACAGCCGGCACCAGATGTCCTAGGTGCAGTCTGAGGTTTACCTCCCTTCATTAAGGTGGCATTTTGGGGGTGCCTGTTTCACCAGTGAGGACAACATAGCTAGTTAGTAGGTATCTGGAAAACATAGTGACCTATTGTTCTTACAGTGAGGGGGAAGCCAGAGAGCTGATTGAACCACCCTTCCCCTGCATCTGAGCAAACTGACATGTAAAGGTGAACGACCAGCCCCAAATCACACAGCTGAAAAATAGTTGGAGAACTTGACATCCTGACTCTTCCAGACCCCCACACTACCTGTCTCCTTGGCATCCCCATCACATGACCCAAGACCATTTCTGGTTCCCATGGTTAGAGACCTTGGAGAGGCACAGGGACGGCAAAGTGCCTCACAAAGTTATACTTGGAACAGCAAACTAGATACTCAGTATTTGGGTGAAGGGGAAGAATAATAATAAAAACCACCAAAAACGTCCTTTGTTAAGCATGTTCACTGAATTCCTTATGGCAGTAAACAAAACTTCATGTGGATTGTATGCTCAGTGTCAGTGTGGTGTGCCAGAAAAATAAGATCAGACAGTGCATATAAGAAACACTGCTAAATTTACTGGGCTGACTGACTCACCAGCAGACAGGATTTGGGATCATGGAAATACGATTTATCATCTTTGATAGTTTTCCTTAATTTTTCCTAGGACTATAAAACCCACAGTGATACTGAGCAAGGGCTTACTGCCCCCCACACACAGGCACCGGGACCATGGCACTGGGCTTTTGCAAATGATATTTATTCACTGAAGGCAGATTAACAAGGAAGGAGAGAGGAGGCAAACTTAGATCTCTCTCCCTGATTGGCAGATAGAGAAGGGACTTCAGGAGCCTGGTGTGGGTAGAAATAGGGGCCAGTTGGTTACAACTGGGAGTCTTGGTGGACTAGGCTACACCCCACATGCTGCTCCAGGGCAACAGGTAGCTCAGGCCTGTCCTGCGGCTGTTGACCCACCCCTCACTTCTAGTCTAGGTCTGCAGGGCCCTGTTTGCATTCCTCAGAATGCTCCTCAGACACTTCTAGTTCCACCAGGTTCGTAGGTCATTTTAGGTCAGGTCCTGGGCTCTACACCTGTGGTTTGAAAATAGCATGAGCAGTTTTAGGAACAGGGAAGTTGCCATTTTATGGCTCACCTTCAACAGGAGGAGAAACAGAAGAAAGGTCTCTGAGCCAGACTAGCCACACAGGCTCTTTCAACTTTTTGGATGGTGTCTTTGTGGGCTTTGACCACACATCTGAAGATGATGTCAGGATGTTGTAAAACCACCTGAGTGTTCTAAAATCATCAGGTAGGAGAGTCTTTGTAAGGTGGCTCACCATGAAGCTAAACAACTCAGGTGCTGGGCTGG
Source organism: Geosciurus inauris (assembly GCA_004024805.1). Lineage (NCBI taxonomy): Eukaryota > Metazoa > Chordata > Mammalia > Rodentia > Sciuridae > Geosciurus > Geosciurus inauris. Next base: position 128,020 of record PVHX01002900.1, read on the forward strand.
GGATATAGCTCAGTTGGTAGAGTGCTTGCCTTGCATGCACAAGTCCTTGGGTTCCATGCCCAGCACCACAAAACAAACAAACAAAAAAACACTCAGGTGCTAATCACGAAAGTGAGGAAAGAAAACCTAAGGCCTTCAGGATGGAATTAAGGCAGGTGGTTAGAAAGCCAGGTTTCTCGCCACCAGTTTCTGCACATGTTCATTCCCAAACAGGTCCCTGAGGAGCCCTCTGATCCTTTGTCCTCCACTTGTTTGAATCTGGACAAAACATCTGCTCCATTTTGCTGGGGACTGTGAAGCTGTCACGTTTTCGGGGCAGGGTGCCTGGAATTCCTCAGCTCCAATGGCTTCCATTACATTAAACCTCTCATCATGCTTGGGACTTGCAAGGGCTTGTGAATTTGCAGTGACCTTAAAATGCTGCTGATGTCACCTTGCTCTGTGTGACTTGGCAGGTGGCGACCAGTGTGTTTGGAATGCACACCAGACTGTCCTACTGATATTATGTGGTCCAAATGACCTTCCTCAGTATTTGTCTCCTGCTGCTACTGGGTTCATCTTTTCTAGGTTTATCCCTGACTGTGTTATGAAATCTCAGGGTGTTTCTGCTCCAGTGATCTTTGAGGTGTCAGGCAGCAGGCCAGGTGGTTTGAGGCCTTGTCCTATTCATCCCTCCCAATAATGGCAGGAAGAAGATACTATCCCCATTTCATGGGAAAGGACATTGAAACTTAGAAAACCATATAAACATGTTAATAGTATTTATTTCATTATACAGAGACATAGGAAGAGGACAAGGTGCTTATAATAAGCTCTGGTTTTTTCAAAATGATAGTGACTGCCTATGGAGAGCCAGACACCATACTAAGTGTTTTAGTCAGCATTTTTGTTGCTGCAACCAAAAGGCTTGACGAGAACAATTACAGGAGGTAAAGCTTATTTGTGTGCTCACAGTTTCAGAGGTCTCAGTCCATAGATGGCTGACTCCATTCCTTGAGGCCTCAGATGAGCAGAACATCATGGTGGAAGAGTGTGGTGGGGAAGAACAGTTCAGGACATGATTAAGAGGCAGAGCAAGAGCTCTGCTCAACAAGGACAAAATATAAACCCCGAAGGCACATACCAGGGACCCACCTCCTCCAACCACACCCCATCTGCCTACAGTCACCACTCAGTTAACCTCTATCAGGGAATTAATTCACTGATGGAGTTAAGGCTGTCGTGATCTAATCATTTCACCTCTAAACTTCTTGTGTTGTCTCACACATGAGCTTCTTGGGGGACACCTCTCAGGGCATTCTAGATCCAAACCATAACACTAGGGGACCAGGGAGAAGCAGCAAGATGGAGGATGTGAACTTTGGAATATGATGGGCACAACATCTGCCTGTGGTAGTAAAGGGCAGTGGGCGGAGGGTGGGGATGAGGGTGTTCAGGGAAGTCACTCTGATCACCGTGTGGCTAGTAGGGGGGAAGCAGTGGCTAGGACTGATGTGCCTGCTCAACCCTGCTTCTGACTAGAGGGGATCTACAGGGGACAATCATGTCTGCTGTCCTAACACCACTTCTCTGATTCCCAACATGATGGACACACTTTGTACTGTCCACCTTACCTGAGCCAGGTGCCTTCTTTAACATCTTTTAGACACAACCTTTGTCTGAAATTGTGAGATGAGAAAAGATGGATGGGTGGGTGCCTTCCTTCCAGAGTGGTGACCAGGAGTGATCTCCAGAAACCATGATACTTATCCATACCAGGGACATTATGGCCCAAATGTTTGTGTCCCCTCAAAGCTCACATGTTGGAATCCTAATCCCTAAGGCAATAGAATTAGGAGGTGGGGCATTTGGGAGGTGAGGAGGTCGTCAGGGTTCAGACCTTCTGTGTGGGATCAGTGCCCTTATGAAAGAGGCTTATCCTCTCACCCCTTCTGCCATGGAAGGACACTGAAAAATGGAGTCCTCTGTGAACAGGAAGTGGACCTCACCAGACACTGATTCTGCTTTGGTGTTGGACTCGCCAACTCCACAGCTGTGAGGAATATATTTCTGTTGTTTTTAAGCTCCCTGGTTTAAGGATTTCTGCTACAGCAGCCCAAACTAAGGGAGACAGGTGGTTTTCTAGTACAGATGAAACACATGGCATAGGGAGGAGCAACAGACACATTATTAACTTACTGCTTCTCTCTGAAGCATTGGTGGGTGGCATGAGCAACAGCAGCCATGCAGAATTCACTTTCTAACACCAGTGAGCTTATAGGGAATGGTATATGGACTTCATCTGAAAAGAGCCTACCATGCAGTGAAAAGAGTCATGACATAAGCCCTTTATTGACCCCTTAATCTGTGCCAGTTTGTTTTGTTTTTGAGTGGCGGCTTTCTAAGCCCGGTGTATGGGGCTGGGCCATGCCCAAGATCACAGAGCAGGTGAAGGTCTGGGGCTGAGACTGGGTCTGTCTGATACAAGATGCAAGATGAGAGAGGGATTCTCTCTCTTGACCACTATGTTGGCCAGCGCCATCCCCTGCCCCTCTCTGAAAGCAATGCTGCTTGCAGGGCATTCTAGATCCTAAAAACTTTGTTCCTCATAGGAATCAATTTCGTATTATTACTGCATTGTAGAGCCTCACGGCCAGAAAATGTAAATTACATATTTGTGTTTATATGTGTGAAACGCCTAAGATTTATTTATGCCATCTGCATCTAGCTCAGGGTCCTTTCTCTTCATTCACGGTTAGTGTAATCAGCTCCCCCATCTCCTTTCCTTAGCGTGTGCATTAGTGGACATCATTCATGGTTATCGAATTGGATAACTATGGTTGAATGCCTTCCATTTTTACAATAATTAAAAGGCTTAGGGGAAACCTAGTTTAGCTGTTTATATGTCCCTGAAGCTTTACAGGTTGCAGTTAAATTGCTGAGGAAAGGCGCTCCCAGCCCTGTCCGTGGTGCTGAAGATGCACACCTTGGAGCCATTTGAGTTCATGTGTCTTTCAGCCCCAGGCAGAGCTGGATAGGGAAGTCTGTACTTTTTACCCAGTGCCACCTGACACTCAGTTGCTTGCCAGGTCTAATGGACTAGTCACAAAACCAAGGACTGTACAAAAGGGTGAGCGCATTGCTGGGAAGGTAATTACTGGACTGAGGGGCCAAGGGAGGCTGGGAGAGCAGACCCTAGACACAGACTGGCTGGATCCAGACCTTGCTCAGCCACTTAGCAGCTGTGTGACTTTGGGCCATTACTAGTAACCCTGTAACCCTGACTTCCCTCCCTCATCTCTGATTTGGCAAATAAAGCATTCTCTGTAGAGGGTTGCTGTGAGGACTAAATGAGCTAATGAAAATAAATGACTTATATTTGTAAAAAGTGCTCATAAATGTTAAGTTTAATCACCATTATGCCAGCACAGTGTTCCATTCTCATACACCACGTGATGTCCATGTTCTCGGCATTGATGAGATCTTACCCTCAGAGGTGGCAAAGGGTGGGAGCTCTTGTGCCTCCCTCTGAGGACATCTGTAACTCCCAAGGCCTCAGGAAGCCCAGCAAGTGTCTTAGAAAGTGTGCTCCAGGAGGGCACCTGTAGAGATCTCTCCTGTCTTCAGTTCATCTAAGATAATTCACAGGACATCTGAGAATCATGACAGTACCTGCATTTACAAGCACTTGCTGGCTTCCAGTGTTCATGTGCATGCTGTTTGCTTTAACTTTTGAGGAAGAGGATGTTCTCATTGTACATGGTATTTATAGTGAGACCAGGTCCCAATGACTTCCTCTGTAAGTGGTGGATACAGGAGTTGATCTCATGTTTTCTGATTCCATGACCTGCATTTTGTCTATGCTAAGAAGTGGTTCTCAAACCTGAGCTGGTGCTCAAATCACCTGGCTGGTGGGACCCCACTCCCAGAGTATCTGCTTTGGGAGGTTTACAGCGGGGTAGAGGCCCCAAGGGAAGCTGATGCTGTTGGTCCAGGGACCACACTTTGAGAACCACTGCCCAGAGTATTCCCAAGACCCCACCTAAAGGGCCTGCCATGCCTCCTACCAAATGGATGAAGAATAGACTAACGCAGCACTTCTGCTAGGCTCCTTGTCAATGTTTAGAAATACACTGATAGCTAATTAACCTAGAGAGTAAGAGGGATGTGTGTTTCCTTGTGCCTTTGTATCATGCCCAGTGAGTTAATGGGGTGAGCCTGAAATATGACCTGGATGCTGACAAGTGGGTGTGGATAGACAGATAATTTCCTGCTAGATGTCACCTTGCTATGATCTCCAGATGGGGACAAGGAGATGGTGACTGTGTATGTGTGGGGTGGGGGGCAGAAGCATCAGGGCTGCATTTGGAATCGAGCCCCAGTTTTGAGTCACAACTGCTAGCCCACCCTTGGGAAGGCCTTCCTCTGTGAGCCTTGGCCGTCTTCTGCTGTGGATTTCATGGGCATTGTCTATTGCTGTGCTGTCCACGACCTGAGTGTTGTTTTCCTTTTAACAGGTGCAGTAAGGAAGCTCAGAAAGTCCACTCAATGACAGCACGCACTGCTTGTTTTGCATTTCCCCTTCTAGGAAGCCCTTCCCCGCCTTGGTCAGGGGGCTCTTCCTCCTTGTCCCACCCTGTCCATAGCAGACGGAGCTGAGAACAGGAAGGAGAGTGTCTCCTCCTTACTGCTGCTATGACAACATTCCTGAGACCGGGTCACTTATAAGCAACAGAAATGCATTGCCCACAGTTCTGGAGGCCATCTGAGCTGATGGCACCAGCAGAATTGGTGTCTGGTGAAGCGTTCTGCCTCACAGAGGCACCTGGTTGCTGTGTCCTCACAGGTGGAAGGCCAAAAAGCTCCCTCAAGCATCTCTAATAAGGGCATTAATCTCACCTCCTGAAGTCCCCAGTTCCTGATACTGCTGCATAGAGGATTAGGTTTCAATGTGTGAACTTGAGGGGACATAGACACCCAGGCCAGCAGGAAGCAAGTTGTCCCACTGAACCAATGTGCCATGGAGCCTCCTTTCTTCCTTAATTTCCTTTTCTCCTCCCTCCTCCCCTCCCTTGCACATTCTTGTGGATTCTTTGCTACACTCTTTGCTACATTCTTTGCTAAGAGCCTTCCTGGGCCTGGCCCTACCCATTGCAGAGCTGCCTCCAGCCTTTGTCACCCTCCCTGCTCACCTGTATGGACTTGGGGGCAGCATGTGTTTTAGTTCTTAATAAAATACAAGCAACTGGAATTTTAAGAATACTTTATAATCTACAGAACATGTCCTTATTTGCTCCTCATGTGAAATCAGCATGAAACTGTCTTACAGATGTCTTACAAATGTCTCCCCATGAAACCTAGGCTTGAGGAGGCTTGGTGGCACTCTTGATGGGATATGAGTAGGTGGTCTAGAGCTATGGCTTTTTCTTTCCAAGGCCTCTGAGGGCAGGAGACGGGGAGTCCAGCTGTGGAATTTTGGAAGGCGTATCACAGGGGCATGATAGTATTTTGTAGCATTAATATTAGATGACACTAAAATGAACTATCTGGGTCAGGTTAACTATTTTGCGGGTACACAGTTTTCACAAGCCCATCTAATGAAAGGGCTTGATGACAGGCAGGTGGAAATTTCTGACTGTCCATTTGCAATGCTGCCTTGATTACACATGGTTAAGATAACTATGCCTTGGTTAAGATAACCATATAAGACAAAATTCAAAAGAGTGTTACACTTTTTCAGTCAGATTTTCAAATACAAAGAAGAGGCAGCCCGCCCCTATGTCAAAGAGGACGTGGCTGTTCCTGTCACACTGGTCTTCTAAAACAAGATACCAAGTCTTCTGTGTCCTTGGGACACATAGATCCTGAAGTAGGTGTGTACCCTGCCTGCCTGGAGCTTGGGATTCAGCTTCTTACCAACCTGGCCACAGTCATGCTACTGAGTGATAGAGAAAATTTGAAACTGCAGTTCTCTTGCTACAGAAACCTTTTTCTTTTCACCATAACCTACTCTTCACTGTGTTTTCTGAGGTAACATACTCTAAGACTAATCTTGAAGCAAGAGAATCTTTGTTTCCTTCTCTTACAAGCACATGGTGTTGGAGAGGGAGTGGAAGTCACAGAGATGCTCGGGCACCAAGGTGGGCCCTGGCACTGTGGCTTTGCTTTCCCTCTTGGATGCTTGTCTTGTGGGTGGGCCAGATTCACAGATACGCATCAGGCACCCACCCACTTGAAGAGCATAGCAAAGCTAGAAAAGCGACCTCTGTGAGGAAAGGCACAGGTTCCAGAACTTTCTGGAGTTCGGAGTTCTCTCTGGCATTGTCTTCGGTCTCACCCGACTCCCTTTATTAGACAGCCCTGGGAGCAACAATGCCCCTCTGCCCCACCTTTATTTCTGAGGCAGGAGCCCGCCAAGACACCCCTTCCCTGCCTCCAGCTGCAGGACTTCTCAGCAGCTGCAGGAGCCAGAGGACAGACTGGCCTCTCACACACCCGCCATCCTAATTGGTAACCGAGCCCCTGAGTGAACCCGTTCACCTATGAGGCCTGATCCTGGGAGAGGCGACACCAGGGCTTTTTCCCAGAGAAAATCCTTATTCTTTTGTGATGTCTCCCTTTTAGAAATACTGAATTTCAGCCCTAGGGTTACAGGGATATGGCATTAAGGGGGCTGGCACTTTGGAAATGCACAAGTCATAGGCTCTGGTCAGTGCAGGAGGAGTGGAATGTGGGCCTTAGAGATGGGTACAGTACATGGGCTCGGCCCATCCTTTTCTTGACCACCAGTCTCCTGACTCTGTGCAGAGCTCCTGCCTCCCCTAAGGCAGATAGAGTGACTCTGGAATTGCCAGGGAAGCGGGGCTGGTGCTCAGGACTGCTGAGTGTCCAGTGAAGTGGTGTGCGTGCAGATGCTGCTCCATGTTGTCAAAATGTTAAACAAAAAACACTGGGAAGGAGAAGCTGGGGATGGATTTAGGTTAATCTGATGCCAGGCTCAAAAATGCCTGTCTTTCTCTGCAATGTCATGCCAGTCGATATTAGACAGAATGTTGAGGCCATAGAAGACACTGCATAGGAGTTTTAAAAGTATACCTATGTGTGCATATGTATGCATGCTTCTTAACTTATGGAAAGAACTAGAAATTTGTACTGTCTGATGTGCCTTTAGTAATACACCACCTTCTCATAGGGTTATTCCAAGGACTACGTGTGACAGCGTCTGCAGAGGTGCACTGTAGCACACACGGTTTTGTAGCTGCACATGTGGATTTATTAATCTATCTGTTCACTGAAGATGTATTGTCCTTCTTGTGCACATGGAGGAAGCCCAGGTGGAGGCCTTGCCTGCTCAGGGTCATGTGGGGAATGGAGGGTGATGGAGAGAGCTGGGCAGAAGGTCTCAGGCAGCTTCCTTTGATTTGAATCAGTTGGTGTCAGAGCTGGACAAAAGCTTAGAGAATCTGGAGTCTCCTGTTTTAAACTGCCCCCCCACTTCAGGGTTGTGTGTTTGTGTGTGCGCGCAGGAGGAAGAGGGATGAGGAGCCTAACCAAGGTCCCCTTCCCCCTAGTTGCTTGTCACGTGCATGTGTGTGTGATTCCTTAGAATAAGGTTTGTCCCAAGTTAAAAACATTAAATAGCTGTCCTAGTCCAGTGCCTCTCACCTAGGAGGGATCTTGCCTCCTAGGAGACATTTAGTAATGTATTTGGTTGCTGCAACTGGACAGTGCAGTTGGCATCTAGGGATCTGCTCAGCACCCCATGAGGCACAGGGAGCCCCTCAGCAAAGGCCTGCCTAGCTGTGTATGCCCCAGTGCCACCCAGGCAGGCCTCCCCTCTACCCTGTGACATCCAGCCAAGTGAGAGGGCCGCCCTTGGTGAGGACAAGGTTGGAGACTGAGCTTCTCACTCATGCTGCCAGGTCATACAGATGCCCTGGAGATCTTGGGAAAGGTTGCCCCTGATATGGTTGGTCTGGGGAAACTCCTGGGAACCTGCATTTCTTCCCTTCTTCCAAGTGTGCCCTGGCTGCTGGCTGGTGACCACTGTACAAGTGGGCCTCCTGCCCACTGCTTAATCCAGTGCACCAGCACCCTGAGAACTTATCCCAACATCATCCTTACCCTGTACCAATTGCTAATCTCTTTCTCTCCTTCTAGGGTTCCCTGGGCCTGCCAGGTCCCCCTGGGAGAGACGGCAGTAAAGGCATGAGAGTAAGTGCTGTTCCCATTGCCCCAGCCTGCAAGGCAGCACTGGGCCAGGATCTCCTGTGCCTTGAGTCAGGTGGCCATTGCCAGGACCAGGCCTGAACTGGGCTCCTTTGTGCCACATTTGATCTTCCCAGATCCCTGGAGCTCAGCCCAGCAGTTATAACAGCAGCAGCAGCTGTTGGCACCAGATGTCACCCATGCGTCCTTGGACACTTGCATTCTTAGTTGATAAGCTCTGCAGGGGGTTGGGAGGGGCGTGTTATGCCCAGTGCCTCCACTGAGCACTGGCACTATGCGGGGAGGAAGTTACCCAAAGCCCCAGCTCACAGCTGCGGGAGTCATAGCACCACCCAAGCAGCATCCCGTGACCCTGCCTGGCAGGCCAGCCTTCCTCTTTCCTGGACTCCACTTCTCATCCCACTTTCTGAGTTTGGACATGCTTCAGGAACCCAAGTAAATAGGGATCTTAAAAAGTAGGTCCTTCTGCTCTGGGAAAGGGGATAGTCTCTACCAAGAACCCAAATGGAATTGGCTGTGGGTTCTCCACCTCTCTTTTCCTTCTCCATCTGCAGCTGGGTATGATCAGGTCTCAGAGTCTGATTTGTGAGAACCCCATAAGTTCATAGCTGGCAGCACATTAGGACAAAAGGTCTGAGGTCCTGGGGACCAGGAGAGAAAGGGGAATTCTGTGAGTCCCTGGACTCTTGGTCCTCTCCAGGTGGCCATACTCCTCCTCCATGAAGCTGGACATCACTGGGACTCCAATTACTATGCTTCCTCCATTCTCTATCCAAATTTATTTTGTCGAATTCCAATGGTAGGAGCAAGTGGGAGTGGAGATAGTATCGGTGGTGAAGATCAAATGCTTTGCTTATATATATAGCATCTGAGGGCAGCCTGGGACCCTTCCTCTTCCTTTCGTGATGAGTTCTGAGCTGCAGGGGATGGGTTCTCCTTGTGTCTTTGCTGCTGTGGTGTCCTGAGGGCTCTGACCATTTGCTAATTTATATGCGCAGGGAGAGCCGGGAGAGCTGGGAGAGCCTGGGCTGCCTGGAGAGGTGGGCATGCGGGTAAGTGTCACTGTGAGCTGTGCCCTGCTTATGTTCCTAGGTACAGGTCCTGATTCAGAATGAGGCACTGTGAGTATAGATGAGTTGCTCAAATTGTTTCCTGCCTCCCCTTCTCACACAACAGAAATATTTATCCACAAAAAGTTTCTCCTAAATTCACAAAAACTGGATCGTGTAATTGGCAATTTATCTTTTTCATTTAACAAGTGATCTGAGACATCTTTCCACATCAACCCAGATGTGTGGAGGGCATCGTATTTTGTATAATCTTCCCCCTACTCATAGCCCTGAAGGTTCTTTCTTTCTTTTTTGCATTTTATTTTTTTAATTATTCTTTTTAGTTATCTATGACAGTGGAATCTATTTTTATATATTTATAATTTCATTTGTTTTCCACTGAAATTGAGGACACAGTAAAGCATGCACATGTGTATGTGTTTCTCCTGAAGTCCTACTATGTTCTCATTGTAGCAAGAGAAACCACAAAAGTTAGGATACCTTTAGCTAAGAAAATGCACATTTTTTAAGTAAATTTTTATAGATATTTCCAAACTACTTGTTCAAAGTCTGCAGTGATTCGCAGTCTGGGCAGCAGAGGAGCCTCCAGGCTCTGCAGACCTCCACTTGGCCCTCTGTCAGGACTCTTCAGGATGTCCCCACCCGGGGGCAAAATGTGAATGAGGGCCACAGGAATCAGCTGCACAGCTGCAAAAAAAGTGTTCAGGCCAGATCTCAGGAAGGCAGAGGGATATGGGGCAAGTGGAAATGGGAATTGCCGCGTCTGGGCTCACAGTGACACAGAGGTACAAGCCAGAGCTGTTGCTTGAAGTCCAGCAGCCCTGGGTGTGAACATGGCTCCATTAGGTAGGGGCGAGGAAGCAGAGGTTGAGGGCTGTCACCTGGGGAGATGGTGCAGGCAGCACAGGCAGCACTTGGTGGGATGCAAAGCTGCACATCTTTGGATCAAACATGGCCTTTGACTGAGCAGCTCTTGTTTACCGTGTCCATCTCCAAACCTTTTCTTTGTGAATGCTCTTCTGCAGGGTCCCCAAGGACCACCTGGACTTCCAGGACCTCCTGGGCAGGTTGGAGCTCCCGTAAGTCAAGGCTCTTGTCTGGGAGGGGTGCTGTCTCTTTGCCCAGGAATTAGGAGCCAGGCTCTCTGTCCAGCCCCTCACTTGGATCTGCATGATGAGGACCTGCTGTGTGGCACATAGTGATGCATAGGAGGCAGCTGTCTGTCTCCTCCTGACCAAAAATTCTTAAATGCTGTGGTACTTAAAAGTCACCTGGGGAATAATTTTAAACACACATTCCTGAGATCCTTGTTTCAAGGTAGTGAAACAGGATAGAGCCCAGGAGTCTCTGATACTTGGTTTAAAGAAGCCACTTTCATCCACTCGTCCAGTCCTCCCCTCCTGGAAGGGAGTGAAATCTATTGAATTTCAGGCCCCTAGACCAGTGGCTAGACCAGTGCCAGACACAAGGTTCCTCCGAGTCTCCAGTGAGTAAGGGAGTGAAGAGCAGGTAGCTATGGCATAGGAGGACATCGTGGCTTCTTGAGCATTAGTCCTTCTTCATTCCCATTAAAAAAGGGTTGAGATGGCAGTAATGTAGAAAGTCATTTTCAGGCAAAGCAGTTTGTGCAGCTTCATGGGTACTCAGGACCTCCCATCTCAGTCTACACAGCCAAAATATGTAGATGGGATTAAAATAGAATCCATGTCCACTAATGCCCAGACCCAGACAACCCTGTAGACTCCTCTGCCCTTTAGAACAGTGTCTTGTGGCTCTGACACTTTGCTCTTCTGTAGGCCAAAGATGCACGAATTATTCCTGGAATCAACAGGAAGGTCTGGGATGTATTTGCCATGTTTAACACCTTGCATGGAATGTCCAAGGGTCCCTTCTTCAAGAAAGCAGAGGAGAGGGAGGGACCACACAGAGTTCATAGCACAGTGCCTTGCTACTGCTCTACAGGAAGGGGAAGGGCAGCAGCCCTTTCCCTGGAGCAGGAAGAGGGATGTGTATAAAAGGTGCCAAAGTCTCCAGTTTAAAGAGGGGCCCCTTCCTGGAATCCATGGTCACAGAGGAATTGCAGGCTCCAGGTGGCAAGGACTGACTCTGAAGTCACATTTATGCCCTTGGCCAGGTGAGCTCAGATGTGTTCTGGTCTGTAGCCATGAAAATTAGTTAGCCAGACCAGGGGAACCCTGGAAGTTCAGTGGCCCCGGCCCAGGGAGGAACCCGGCGGCTGTGTGGCATTAGCAGGAAGGACTTCACTGCTACACAGGGTCTTCACCACCACGCTCCTCTTCACCCCAAGCCTGAAGCTCCCAGGTGGCTGCTCCACAGGGTGAGCACAGAGGAGCAGGCTGTGGTGGCGTCACTGCTCTTTCCTCCTCAGGGACTCCAAGGAGAACGAGGGGAACAAGGACCTCGAGGAGAAAAGGTATGCAGACTGTGCTGATCCATCCACAGCACTCTCCACTCTCCAGAGGGCGGAGGTGCTGGGCTGTCTGGGCTTGGCATGTGTGTGTGTGTGTGTGTGTTTCTGCTCATGATATGTGTGTGCTCATGCGTGTGTGCATGCGTGGTGAGTGAGGGCCAGTGCCTCGCAGTGTCGATTCCCAACCCTAAAGGTAAGCTGTGCTGGAGGCTGTGGTCTGGTTCCTGCAGGCCTAGCTTCCTCTGCAAGAGGCAGAGGTCGGGGCTTCTAGACAGAGTCCTGGCCTAGGGCTTGGAAAGTCCTGGTTGTTGCCATGGACTGGCATCTGACGTGGCAAGTTACATCACTCCTCTGCTCCTCAGTTACTTTGACTTGTAGAAAAGGGAGAGTTCATAGGTGTTGTGGTGCCATTGATGAACAGGCCTCTGGACACTCAGTCTTGGCACCCACTGAGTGCCAGTTGCAGGCCAGGTCCAGGGAGGACTGAGACACAGGCCCTATCATTAGGTACTGAGCCCTGTGTGTGCTTAGGCCCAGGGGTAGTGGAAATAGGCCAAGGGTTAAGGGTCAGAAGGCCCTGACTTGCTCTGTATCAGCTGGGGCAAAGTGGCTTCTTCTCCCTGTCCTCAATTTCCTCATCTGTTGCTGGGCCTTCAGCCTGCCAACCTTACAGAGTTTGGAAGAAGAGAAGGTGCAGTCACAGATGTGGAATCAGCAGAGAGAAAACATAGGCAGCTCTCCTCTCCATCTCCCCAAATCTCCTGTGATGAACTGACTATTTAAACCTATATACAATAGTGCTTGAAAACAGAAATGTGTACGTCGACATTCTAGATATATTGAGTGACTTCTGGAAGAAAACATATTCATGATTGTGTTGTCACTGAGGCAGAGTGAGACAAAGTACAGCTGTGGAGCTGAGAGAGGCCCTGGGACATCTCCCAAAGCCAATCCATGGATGTAGGTGGTCCTGGGGGAGTTGTCAGTGATTGCACTGGGAAGCCGAGTTGGGCAACTCTTCCCTGTCCCTCGCCCCCAGACTAAGGGACAGAATCTAGGCAGCCAGCAGTTCCCAGGAGGAATGGGAAGGCCAAATTCAGGGAGGTGACCTTGAAGCTGAGCAGGAGGGGTGCCAGCAGCCAGCAGAGGGAGCAGCAAGCACAGTGTGTGGACCCAGGCAAGGGGAGCCTGTCTGCTGGGTGCAGTGTGAGGGTCAACATAGGCATGGATCCACCTTTCAGAGCATCTTCCTCTCTTTATCACCTGAGTTCTTGCAGCCAGCTGGAAAGACACTAGGTGAGAACACTAGGCCCTGACCTAGGTCCCACTTGTGGGACAGCCTAGTATCTGTGGGCACCGGCTCAAGGAAACCAGTGCAAAGCTGGGAGAAGAGTGCTATTGCTTCCTGACTATCCACAGGAGGGAGGTGCTTCAGGCATGCCATCTCCTGTCTTAGTTATAGGTGTCTTTGGAGGAAGGAATTATCGTCACTCCTATTATAACAAATTAATAGTCTCAGAGAGGTAAAGTGACTAGCCTAAGTTGCACAGCTAGTCTAATTCAAAGGCAGCTCCATGTGGATGTTAGCAGGGGGCTGAGTGGAGGCATGGCCTGCTGTAGTCAGTTCTTAGATCTGTTCCAAGCAGGAGAGCATGGCAGGCATGTGTCTGGGTGCACTGGATGGAGGAATAATGCATAACAGGTGCTTGTACCTTCTGTACCTGCATTGTGGGCCCCACACACCTGTTATAGGCAGACCCATGTGATGAGGAGGGTTTGCAGCTCACAGAAGCTAGGTGGTCATCTCTGGATCACAGACTGGGTACTGGAAGGGTCATGTGTCTGGTTTCTGTGACCCTTCACCTCCTCTAGGGCTGTATGTATGCATGTATGCCCAGGCTCTCCTGTGCTGACAAGTGCCTGGTGGAGGGTGGAGCTGAGCATGCTGGGACACTTTCTATGACAGTGACCACAGGGGTGTCCATTCAGCTGCTGCCTTGTGATCACATGCCTATAATTCATTTGTTTATTGTCCTTCTTTTTCCAGGGAGAGCGAGGCCTGGATGGATTCCCAGGGAAGCTAGGAGAGACAGGAGAGCAGGTAGGTGGGTACTAGGGATGGTGGCTGAGTTTTGCTAGAGGACAGAAATGATTGACATCAAACTCTGTAGGGCCTTGGTCCCTTGGCTTCCTTCCTGTCAGCTGAAGGCTGGGCTTAGTGACCAAACCCTGGCTGTGTGGCCCACGTTGCCTCTGAACTGCAGAGCTGGAGGGTCCCGCTGAATAGACTACTTTAAGTCAATTTTATGTTGAGTGACATGACATGTTGCAATGAATGCAATGACCATGGATGACATGCTCATGTCCGAAATGCCATGTAGGTCCAGGGGTTGTCACTGCAATCTTGTCCATAGAGTAAAAGATTAGAAGTGCTCGGCAATAAGAACTGGGTGAATCAGTCAGACAGCACAGCTGCAGGGGAATGAGATGAAGCCACGTTTAGAACCCTCCTGTGCTGGCACAGGCAGTCTGTCAGACACACAGTTAATGGAGAAAGAGCAACTAGGACTCATAAGACACAGCTGTCTGGAAGGATAAACAAGAAACTGGTGAGGTGGTGGCTTGGTTGCCCCTGGGAGAAGGACAGTGACCAGTGGATAGGGTGGGAAGGAAAACTTTGTGTACTTCGTGTGAATGTATGATATGTTCCAAAAGTAATTAAATTTAAATATTTAAAAAATAAAAGTTAAGCAAAATTGTACATTCATTTTGAGGACTATTAGATACTTATCATATTGAATGTATGATTTAACCTACTTATTAGGCAATTAATATATTTATGTAAATAGATTAGTTCGTAAAGTATGTACATTAACTATACTCAATCTAGAAATTAATTATAGTAAGCATATCAATTTTAGTGTACTTAAGTTTCATTCATAGTTAATCCTATCACCCAGAAATAATATCTGGATTTATATCTCTTGTTATTTTATAAAGTGATATCATATTTACTTACATCTTGCTCTCCATCCCTCAACATCATATGGTAAACACATAACCATTTCTTAAATATTTGCCCAAGGCACCATCCAAGTGGCAGCTTAATACTCTCTGATTTGAATATAGTATAGTTTATTCAGTTGCTTAAAAATATTCACAGTGCGCTGCTTCCATGCGAGCACACCTGGCTCTCATCACTGGGAACACCCACTTGGTGACGGCCAAGAGAAGAGGCCCTTTCCCAGGAGAACCTTGAAAACACAGTGGACCAGCAGAGACCACAGGCCACGGTAGAGGGTGGGCTAGAGAGCAGAGGGCACCTGGGGGGCTCCTGTGGTGGGTGAGTGGACTCGGTTCATCTTTGCTAAAGGTGAGAAAGCTTGTGTGCACAGCCTTGACTGTGTCTCCATGTCCTGAGGACAGAAATCCCCGTTAGTACGTGAGTACTGCTTGTCCATCTTCCCCCCAGATCCCTCCCTGCTTCTCTGAGGGGCCTAACCTGAGTACTTCCAATGTGGGTCTCCTAGGGCCTCTCCTCTCTTCCCTCCTATGGGGATTTTATGGGGTACTTTTTTTCCCACTCTAGGGATTGAACCCAGGGCCTCATGCATGCCAGGCATGTGTTTACCACTGAGCCACATTCCCAGCCCTTTTTATTTTGGGACAGGATCACATGAAATTGCCCAGGCTGCCTCCAACTTGCGACCCTTTTCCCTCAGGTGTGCACTGCTGTGCCAGGCTCCCAGAGGAGATTTGCTTGTTCAGGTTTTGGCACTGGCCACTCCTGGAAAGGGGACATTATGTTGGGGCACTGATGAGGAGGCAGGCTGTCCTCAGCCTCTGGGCCTCAGTTTCCCTGTGGCAGTAGCTGGTCCTGGCCTTCCCTCTTCACTTGAGCTTGGAGACCCAGCCAATGCTCAGACCTCTAAGGATTCCCAAAGGGCTCCATACTTGGTGTGCTGCTTGGGCCCAGGGCAGATGAATGATCTGCTGCTCCTGCCTCTCTCCCATGTTCCCTCTGATGGGTCCCTTGCCAAGTGCAGCACCATACTGCAGTACCCTGTGATTCCAAAGAAGGAAAAGTGGACATGAAGATTTAGGTTAGTGGAGAAAGAACTTCCCAGCAGGAAGCATAGTCCAGAAAGTCTGTTGTAGGGGACCTTGGCTTCTGGGAAAAAACAAACCACAGGTTCAGAGCTGCAGCTGCAGACCCTTTTCTTCTCCCTTCTCCACCTGCATGGCCCTAGTGCCTGTGATAACCTAGCTTTGCTTTCTTTCCTTCAGGGCAGACCTGGCCTTCCTGGTGTGCCAGGACCCCAGGGAGAGAAGGTAAGCCAGGCCAGGGGTTGTAGATGGCACCAGTTTCTGAGTCAGCTGGTGTGTGAACTGCCCCCTGATCAAACCAGGATGGGGTAGGGGATGGGGTAGGAGTCCTGTGAAGACAGTGAGTGTGGAGCAAGCAGGGGGAGTTTGGGCATCAGGACCTCAGCTAGGAAGCCATTGCTGGCTATCACATTTAAATGGTTTTCCCTTCCTTTAGGAATAAATATCCATTAAAACAAAAACAAAAAATCCTATTATATACCCTTCAGATGTATTAAAATCGTTTACTACTTAAAATGCTTTTAGGACTAAGATAGGCCATGAAACAACACAAATAGTAATCTTTACAAACTCCTCCTCCTCCTCCTCTTTCTTCTCCTCCTTTTCTTCTCTTTCCTGTACAACATTTCACATTTTTTAAATCATAGTAAGAGTCCTAAGAATGTACTAGGCCCTTAGTAAATAAAATGAAGGTTATATTCTATTATACGGGTCCTCTCTTTTAGAACACCTTCCAGCAAGGCTTAACCAAGCAAGTTTGCTGCTTAGAATTTCTGTATCTCAAGTACAATGCCTGCACATGACAGTTTGTTGTCAATTTTGCATGCTTACAAGAATGCATGTGAACGTGACGCTCCTGGGCACTGGGGGTGAACACAGGGTGAAGGGCCAGCTCACGCTCCATGATGAGACCCTGGCCGTATGAGTGGAGGTGGAGAGGGGTGGAGGCCATGGGGAGCAGCGTTCAGCGCTGCCAAGATGAGGTCAAGTAGCTTTGCTTTTCAGAGGAGCCCAGGCAGGGCTCAGGTAACACCATCGTGGGACAGCTCAGTTCCTGAAGTGTGATCTGAAGAAGTAGACAGTCTATGCACCATAAATAAATAAATAGGAAGCACTGGCTGAGGACGCTAGCATCTCCCAGCTCCCTCACCTGGGCTTTCATTCAGGTGCATTAATTATTCGCTCACCTGCTCGTGGTCTCTAGAGTTGAGATTGACATGATTAGGTTATCCTGGCATCAAGATTTTAATACATTCTTGCAGGGTTTTGATAGGAGATGCTGGGTCCTAAAATAAATTGCCTAGGCACTGGGTAAAAGGAAAAGTTATGCTCCCAAGCTACGTGCAGGAACATTAGCTTTGAACTGCCTCCCTGCTTTAGCTGTAGGGCACTGGAGTAATGGAGTCATGATTTTTGTATTGCCATAGTTGACAAATGTTCCCCAAGTGGAACCAAGATTTAACTCATGCCCTGGGGAATCTGGTCAAGTGACTATTCATTAAGAAGAAGGCATGAAGCAAATCTTCTGTGTTCAGTGACACAGTGGATGGAAGTC
The DNA here is from genome assembly GCA_004024805.1 of Geosciurus inauris. Lineage (NCBI taxonomy): Eukaryota > Metazoa > Chordata > Mammalia > Rodentia > Sciuridae > Geosciurus > Geosciurus inauris. The sequence continues at coordinate 145,391 of PVHX01002900.1, forward strand.
ATCACAGCATCTTCTTGCTCATTTACCTGATAACTGTTTACTGAATGCTGACCACGTGCTAACCTGTGAACTTGGCACAAGGACATGGCAAAGGTCTGGTCGCTGCTCTTGCTGCAGTGCCTGTTACATGCAGGTGCTCACTGAGTAGAAAGTTTGAAGCAGCAAATAGTTGTGACAAGCCCTGAGGTGTTCATGGGACACCAGCCAGATCTAGGCACTGGGCTGAATGTGCACAGAAGACAGAACAAGACCCCTGTCCTCCAGAAGCCTGTGGGCCAGACACAGAGATAAGAATCAGACACAGAAAGTCCAGGCTTGGTGACGCTAGGTGTGGTAGGGCATGGACAAGGTCCACTGGGTTTGCAGGAAAGAGCAAGGACCTCGAGGAAGAGGGGTCAGCAGCAGAATGCCACAGCAAATTGCTGTGTTGACATGCTTGTTGTTTCTACTCAGGGAGACGTGGGACCTGCAGGACCTCCTGGTGTGCCAGGCTCTGTGGTGAGTGGCCAGTAGTGGGTGGGAATCGTGCACTCAGGTGCTGATGAGCTCAGGTGCCTGCAAGAGTCCTCACCTCTGAGCATCTTCTGATGCTGCAAGTTGGGTGGAAAGTCAACAACAAAAGCCAGAGAAAAGGCAGAAGCCACTGCATTGTACTGTGTGTGTGTGTATGTGAATGCTCTTAAGGGAACCAAGAGAAGCTGACTATTCCTGAGAAAATGCCAGCACCTTTGCTAATGGTTGTCTGTTTCTCAGGTGCAGAGAGAAGGCCTGAAGGGAGAGCAGGTGAGCAGATGTGGGTCTTCCTGTTGTGGGAATTTAAGGAGTAGCAGAAGTAGGAAGGCCACAGCCATACAGTTGGGCTCAGGTGCAGCCTGAGCTTGCACCAGTTGGCTTTCTGCCTGGAGAACAGATGCCTGCACCGATGCCTCTGGGTCCCTATTGGGAGCTCAAGAAATAAACTCTAGTCAGGGAGACCATGGGTGGTGGTATCCCTGGTCATGTGGAGAAGGACATTGAACTAACACACATGGCTTGTGTTTCCAGGGAGCTCCAGGACCAAGAGGTCACCAGGGCCCACCTGGACCCCCAGGAGCTCCGGTAAGCCATCCCTCCCAGCCCAGGGTGATCTCTGAGCACTCCAGGTCTGGGCACTTATGGTCCTTTGGATTACTGAGCCCAGCTGTCTCAGAGGCCTTCACGTTGCTGTGGTAGAGCCAATATCACCATTCAGGAGGAAACAGCTGTGCAAGGTGAAATCTCAGGCTGCAGCTCATACAGGAGCCAGGCATGGAACTGCCATAGAATTGCAAGCAGGCTTTTCTGAGCACCTCCACTCCAAAATGAGGCCACAATTGGGGCTTCCAGGCATTCATCCTGGTGTTTTGGTTTTCTTCAGATAAAACAGAAGGCACTCAAGTGCCAGGTGAATCACCTTGCACAGGTTTACTACCCAAGGCTTCTGATTGGTGCTGACATATCAGGAACACTTCAAGGCAGCACCCTTTGGTTTCCTCTCTGTTAAGAACATAACTGTGTAAATAGCTATTTGGGAAGAGGCCACTTGAGGGGAGCCCTGATCACTTGTGCTGTAAGTTCAGATACTAAGGATGGCCAGCGAGAACACAGGGAACACCAGGACCCAGTTTTAAAGTTGCTCTGTTTTATGAAGGAGATAAAGCAACTCTCATTTGATGTGATGGATGAGATTCATAATGAACTATTGAGGCCCATGCATCATTCAGATACATGTGTGTGGTTTTGCTGTGGTAAAACTAGAAGAAACACATGATGTTCAATCCCAGTATCATTAGAACAATTTCATATCAAAAATCATGGACAAGCTAAGCTACTGTGTGTCTCTGTGATGTTCCCTGGCTCAGCTTCCCACTGGTGAGGACTGGGTTAGGGAGCCTTCACCTACACACAGCCTCTCCAGTCTGCAAGGCTGCACTGTTAACTTCCCATCCTTTTCCAATGAAGTCATTGGTGATTGTTCAAAGTCATATCACTTTTGAGAGGCAAAACAGAACTTGGAATCAGATCTGCCTGTCTGGCTTGTCCCTAGGCCCCTTTATCACTGAGAGCTTATTATGCAGGACCCATAAAAGTCTTGAGCCTCCCTAAGTCCAAACACCAGAACAGCATAACCAAGCATGCCGCCCAGAGGAGCTGTCCGTGGTGCTGAAGGTGTGTTCAGGCCCAGTGCTACTGATAGAGTGGGATTTAGTACCGTTTACAATGTTGGTGATGAAGTGCTGTGGACAGAGTACATGAAGCCAGTGATCTAGCTAAAGTCTTTGTTAAAGGCAACAGTTATGAGAGGTCCAAGACTAAGGTTATTAAGGCCAGGACCATCTCCACGTCCTCAGGGTTATTACTCAACACATGCTTGTAGAATGATGGCCCTGCAATATCTGTGGGGGCATTAAAGTGGGACCTGACTGCAGAGTGAACGTGTAAAGAGTGGGATGACTTTGGGAGGCACTTGGGATTAGGATCCAAAGCACTTGGCTTCATGTCTCTATTCTTCCATCATGGAATTTTTGACATTGTTACCATGGTCGGATTGCTTGTTTGATCCCATTTGATTCCTCCCTAATTTGGAAATCATCATGTTCTCTCACATAGGTATGCCATGAGTGTTAATAAACTATTGTACAAAACCATGCTCCATGAAGATTTAGCCCAGTGCTGATATCAGCTGTCATTTCTATCGGGGCCTTCTGCAGAGCACTTGCCTCCTACATATTCATTGGATTGAATTGAACCAAGAAGCTGGCTTCAGTGACTTCTGTTGAGAATGGAAAATTTTGAATTTGTGTTCAGCAATCTCAGAGAGAAGAAAATATATCCTATTCTCTAAATGGAGGCAGGGTGCAGCATTCTGCATCCAAATGCTGGCATCTTTCATCCTTTCTCCAGAGGAAATAAGCCTGATGGCTGTAACAGTCTCTGGCTGAGTGATTGAAGGGCCAGCTGGGCAGATGAGTGTCAGGAATTTCTTGATGTTTAAAGCAAACTCATTCCTTCAGGGTTGCTTCACACTGTATGCCCCAAGTTCAGCGAAACCCTTATGAGGAAGGAGATCCACATATTTAATTCCTGCAGCTTGTCCATTCATTTATCCATTTACATGGCGTTGTTAAATGCAAAGACCTTGGACCTAAATACAGTTTGGTCACCTAATTAGTTATGCAACACTTGACAATAATAGCTGTTTGTATGATAACCATATTTACTTAAGATGAGGAAATTCAAGAAGGAATGTTCAACAGAAGGAATGTTTCCAGCCAATGTCCATCCAGAGGTGGTGAACTGGTCTGGAGCTGAGGAGCTGAGTTGCCCACTAAGATAGATATCACTTAGCTCAGATATCACCTCCACGTCTCCACGTCTTGCTGCAGATGCCATCATTCAGGGTGCTGCCAAAGGCTTTGCACAACCTTAGGATCAATTCCTCTTGTCTTTACAACCAATATATGGCTGTATTATCTCTACATCAGAGAAGAGATTATTGAGGTTCAACAATGTCAAGTGTCTTGTCTGAGATCATGCAGCAGATACGTGATGGGGTGAGGGGTCAGGGTTTGAATTAGGTCAGTATGCCACCCTCACTCACCATCACAGTTTCCCATCTAACTGAAATTGACCTTTCCTAGATAATTTCATGCCTGTGTCCCAGCTTCCATACTTTGCATGTCACTATTGCCTGAGAATCAGCAAATCCAAGCTAGCTCTTTCTGAACCAGCAAGCCACAGAAGAAGGGCACTGGGATTAGAATTAGACACTTGGATTCCAGAAGATTCTTCTGTGTGTGCTTTATGGAAATCAGTAATACAAGCTATTTGATCCTTACTGTGCTCATCTGTAAAATGTATACCATGTTTCTATACCTTCCTTATTAAGCATACTTAATCGGATCAAATAAGAGCAAAGTGGATTGGAGAAAACAGGATGTCATTTGCCTCCCAACTCCATCAGGATGTGATAATATTTCCATATCCTGTGAGAGTAAGAGTGAGCATAAGCCCTGTTGTTGAACCCTGCACTTACCATTCTCCCTCTCCCCCTTTTTTTTCCTTCCTGAAGGGTCTGATGGGTCCAGAAGGCCGGGGTGGACCCCCTGGTTTGCAAGGTCTCCGAGTAAGTACCTGTCTTCCTTTTCTGATGCTCCACCTTGCAACACAGCCCTCCATTTTGTAAGTGCCAACAGAGGAGATGATTTCACTCCAGAAGCTTGAAATGAGTGTTGAAAGACAAAAGAAGGTTGGGTTCCACTCATTGACCTTTGGGGGATCTCCTGTATGCTCCAAATTGAGTTGGACCCTGGGGACACAGAAATGGGTTTTACGCTCTGCTGTGAGTCCAGCATGTAGAAACTGCACTGCTATGTGATCAGGGTCTCCTGGTAGAGGGAGGCCCCATGCAGAGACAGCACAGAGATGGGTGACTGACCCAGTCTGAGGATGGCCAGGGATTTCTGAAGGAGGTGATATCTGAGCCAAGTTTTGAGAAAAGACACAGAGAAAATAGAGGCAAAAAGGTAGAGATCCATCAACATGCTGCAGCTACTTTAAGCATATCCATGTTACTATTGCTCATCATATCTCTTGGCATTTAATTTAATCATATTTAATTTAATTTAGCACCTGTCTTCTTATTTAAATTGTGCATACCTAACAGGTTTTAATTCACTGTAGGCTTGGCTCCTGACATAATGCCCTAGGCTTAAGAAGTACTGCAGAAGCACCCATGGGTTAGATGCCCTCTTGGATGTCCCACAGCAAACTAGACTGGGACTCAGACTGAGCTGGGTCTCCAGTTCCCAGCAGGGTTCTGGTATTGAATAGGAGACAACACAGTTGTTAAACTCTAACCTTAAGCTCATACTATCTGTGCTGATTCACCTAGAGAAATGTCTGTGGGGCCCACCCACCTGCAGATGGGCTCCAGCTCCAGGAATAGTGAGCTTACTTAATGCCCTGAAGGTTTTCATCCAAGGGCCAGGTGACCACTGACCTGTGGGTAGGGGACATCCTGACATGGGAGAAGCAACCCCAGTCCCATTTACAGCCTCTTTTAGCCTGCAGATCCCTCTGTCCTCAGTCCTTTTTTTTTTTTTTTTTTTTGGTACTGAGGATTGAACTCAGGGGCACTCGACCACTGAGCCACATCCCCAGTTCTATTTTGTGTTCTATGTAGAGACAGGGTTTCACTGAGTTGCTTAGCTTCTCACCATTGCTGAGGCTGGTTTTGAACTCGTGATTCTCCTCTCTCAGCCTCCCAAAGTGCTGGGATTACAGGTGTGCACCATCACACCCAGCTATATCCTCAGTCTTAAGAGAAACCAGCAGTCTTTGAATATCATGTGATCCATGTTTGTGGGAACCTTTCTTCATTTGTACTGAACTGTTGAAAGTATTACTTTTCGTAATGTAGTATTTTAGGTGGTGGGTGGCACTGTTTACGTGGAGATGTCTGTGAACATTCTTTATCTGTGTCTTTATCTAATTTACGCTTATTAATGAGGAGAAGGAACATCTTGCCGGAGCTTGCGTGTCAGGCTCACACTTTCTTGGACGTGATTTCTTGGAACCTTCTGGGTGTGCCTCCCAGGAATGGCTGTTGTATCACTCAGGAGTGCTTTTACCCCTAAGAGCCACAACAACCACACACACATTGGGTGCTTGGCCTGGTTCGAGCTTAGCAACTCAGGGGGCATGGAAATGGGGCTGATGACCCAGGTCTGGAGATTTGAGGAATGAGACCAGGAGAGCCTGGGGAGCAAGCGGTGTGGGATGGAACAGTGACTAAGGCCGAGTGGGGTATGGGATTTGTTGAGCTCGGGTTGTGTGCTGGCCCTCACCACCACCTCAGGAGGTACAGGGCATGCCTGAGGGAACACAGCTTTTCAGCAGCCTCTCGGGGACTCCCACCCAGGAATGTGTGTCCAGAGCCTGCCTGGCTCTTCCTGCCTTCTTTCCTGTGTGAGTCAGCATGTCTGCCAGCTCAGGCTGAGCTCTCGTGATCACAGGTGCTCTCTGCCCCATGCTTTGGGAGTTCCTGAGACAACCAAGGGCTCCCCTGCCAGGTGCTCATAGCAGGCTCGGAAGCTTGTTATCTGTGTACTGGAGCCTGATAAATGTTCTGGGTATTCAGAGGAGAGAGGGGCCTGGCCTTGAGGGAGATATGCCTAGAGGGCAAGTGGGCCTGGTTCCCGGTGATGCAGGTGCTACCAGGGGTGGGGGCAGCCTTGCAGGAGCAAGTGGATTTGCACAGGAATCAGGGATATGGAAGCCAACGCAGCAAATGGCCCTGAGGGGGCTTCCACTCTGCATACTTGCTTCTGTCTGGCAGCTTTGCTGGACTTCGCCTGCAGTGTGGAGCACTGCAAAGATTCAGAAGGCTGTAGCCAAAGCTGTCCCTCCCTGCTCGGCCAGCACTGAGTGGGGCATTTGGCCGGTCCCTTTTCCTTTCCCTTTTGTGTGGCTCTTTGCCATTCTCACCTTTGCTAATTTATCCTTTTCCTTCTCCTATGCCCTTCCTTCCAACTTCATCCCTCCAACAAAAAAGCACCCCCAGAGGGCTTCTGCAGCATTGACTGGGTCCCAGACTGGAAGTTGGGTAGTTTAGGGAGGATGGGCCCTGCCCTGACTATGCTGGTGCTCTGCAGGCAGGAGGGGAGAGACATTATAATCAGCATTCAAGTAGGTGATGCAGGCAGGCCTCATTGCATTGAGAAGGTCTCATTTAACCCAGCTCTCAGGCACAGGGCACAGGCCAGGAGGAGAGCCAGGGTGGGACACTCGGGTGGGGGAGAAGCTTGAGCTAAGGGCCTGGGGCAGGGGAAGATGAAGTCAAAGAAACCAGGATGAAAAGTCTTGTAGCCCCTTGTAAAGACTGTGAAGGAACTATGAGTTGACTGCATACCAACATGTTTTGTTATGAAAAAAAATCATATGCAAAAGTAAGAGGAGGAGCGAAAGGAACCTCCATATGACCAATACCCATTTCAACACCCTGAAGCCTTCGGGAAGTCTGTTTTATTTATACCAGCACTCACTTCTACCCACTACTGGATTAGTCGGAAGCCATTCCAAAAGGCACTTTATTTTGTTTCTAAATATTTCAGTACATTATCTCTAAAAGATAAAGGATTTGAAGAGAAACAAAACAATGATACCATTATCCCTCCTAAATCTGTGAAAACTCTGGCTTGAAGTTTCATCAAATATTTATCTGGTGCTCAACGTGCTGCTGCCTCACACATTTCTGGCTGTGGTTTGCTCACTGCGGACTTTTGAGTACAGCAGTGGTGGGGCCGGCTTACATTCTGAACACATCCATTCAGCTTCTGTGCTGAGAACAGATTCCAAGGATGGGGGAGACCAGTCTTGGGCTCCCATGGTGATGAAATGTGAAAGGTAGCAGCTCAGGCCAGGGGCGGGGGGCAGGAAAAGGCAGGGGGTTCTGAGCACTCGTCCTGGTGCAGATCACTCACCAGGCAGTGGGAGAAGACTGAAAAAAAGGCAGAAATCATATCCAGAAATGCCAGCTCCTAGCAAAGGACTGGACCAAGCTGCTTACAGGCAGGCCAGTAACAACATTGACACTGGGGACAGAAGGGGCAGAGGGACCCCTGCCTCTCCTGCTTCCTTTTTGAATTGCAGATGATGACCAAGCGGGTCTTTGAGGCTCCTGGCCCTCCAGTAGCTCTGGGTGATTCTCTGATTTGGACTGGGTTCTGTCCTGCAGACTTTGCTAGTTCAGCACCTGCAGTGGTGGAGCAAAGCGAAGAGAAGCTAATTGTGAGGTTGTGGGCTTGGAAGCAGCTTCCTGTTCTGTCATCCTCTGGCTGAGTCAGGAAAACCCAAGACAGAATGACTTATTCAAAAATTATCTCTCTGCTTCCTTGTCATGACCTGCCATTTCCTCCTCATCAATTGCAATTGAAACATTACTCAGAAGAGCTCCCGAGCGCTGCTGCGCACACTCAGGCTGCTGAAAGGCAAGACTGAAAGGCAAGAGACCAGACAATGACAAGGTACAGAAACACGGGCATTGAGAAGCAGAGACTAAAGCACCAGGTGGGGAGAGGAATCCAGGCCTCTAGTTTAGAGATTAGCAGCAGGCGGACGCTATAATCCTTGGCAAGGTAAATCCATTCATTTTAGACAAAGCTAGTGTTTTTCCACAATGACAGGACGAGGGGGAAATTGGAAGTGAGGTGCACTCTGCACCATCCAGCAGAAGTGCAGGAAGTGCCTTCCAGCTGCTGGAAGGTGGTGGGCAAGGGGCTCCCTGCCTCGGAGGGCTGAATTGCCCTTTCCAAGGTGAGAACTTCCCCCTGCTTGTCTGAGCCGGGCGGGAGCACAGTCACTGAGCTGAAGTGAGAGATACTGCAGATGCATCTGATTGGAATGTTCTAGCAGAAGAACCAGCTTGGCTGCTGGCCACTATAGCACTTGGACACTCCAAACCTCCCACAGATTCACTTTCCAAAGATTTTGTCACCCTCATCATCCACTCCCAATGCCTGTCTCGTCTCTCACTTCAGCCGCTTTTCATTTTCTGCAGAGGGCTTAACTTAGATTTTTTGCATTTGAGAATTTGTTTCCTTTTTCTCCATTAGAATGTGAGACCCCAAAAGAGAGGATGTTTTCTTCTGTATTTTGGTATCCTCATTATGAAGAAGAGGGCCTCACATTTATAAAACAAAGTTTTATATACACATACAATGTATGTAAAATATAGAAACATACAATTTGCATGAACATATAATGACATTAATAAGCATCTCGTGCAATTAGCATGCAAGATGAATGCATAAAGCATGGATTCAGATCTCTGGGCACAGATGTAATTGAGTGGCATGAGGAAAAGGACAGGACCCCAAACTGGCATCTGGTCACCTGGGTTCTGAGTTCGGCTAAGGAATATCCCTTTCAGTGAAGACAGCATGGCCTTAGCCTTGCTCTGTGGGGCAGAGTCCTGGGGGACATAGCTGAGATATCATTTTGATATAATTTTTTCTCTTCTCTGGACACCCCACCCACCCACCAAAAAAGTCTTGTTTAAGAAAGTCCTAGATTGTCAGGCATTTCAACTTAATGTCAAGTTTGGAATGTCCACGCTACAGACTCATCATGACAGAAGGGATTCTTGAGACTCTCAAGGAGAAGCTCAATGTCCAGAAAGGTAACATGGCCTCTCAAGGTCACTGTGGCCTTTCTCCTTGTTCTTTGCATTAGCTTGGAAGTTTCCTCTCTTCCTTTGATCATTTTCTCTGTATCTCTGGTCCCTCCAAAATTGTCTTGTCAAACGTGGCACCCCTTCTTACTAAGCAGGGGTGGCTCCCTCCTCCTCAAGGTGTCCTTGGCTATGTCACTGGGGTGAGAACACATATCCATCTCAGCAGGAGTGGAGATGGTGTAAGGTAAAAGGAAATGACGATTGTTGCAGAACAGGCACCAACTAGGCACCCTTGTGGAGGACATCTTGGAGAGAGCTGGGACCCTCAGTGACTGTGCCCACCCTGTGTGTGCCCTGGACGCACATCACTCTCTGGTGACTTCCCTTGGAATGGAGGGCCTCCGTCCTTCTGACAGCCATCAAGCCCACCAGCTCTGATTTGCAGTAGTTTTGAGGGGAGAAATGCAGCAGTCTTTTGCCATTGGCAGCCTGGTTTGCATTTGTTTTACTTTTCCATTTTTAAACCCTTTCCCCTGCCTTTTCCTGCTCTGCCAGATGGTAACAGCATTGTTTGGATCACAGGCTCCTGTTTGATTCAGTCCAGGGCCTGGAGCCAGGGTTTCTGTCAGGACACCCTGAGTTTTCCCTGAGCACCTGGTTTTGTCTCCAACCGGTAGGAAATAATCACGTTTGACATTTGGAGGCACGGAGAAGAGGAATGGAGTATGAGACCATACGGCACGCATTAGGATGATGCGCACAAGCAATCCTTTCATCTGTTAATGGCCCCTCTCAAATGGCTGTGTTAACTCATCCTGGCTGGGAAGGGTTGCTGTTCTGAATTTATAGGCTTCCCTTCTCTCTCCGGGCAGACAGGCAGCCTTGGAAATACTAGTCCCGTCAGCATCCTGGCATTCAGAATGCCTTGGAAAATCTGCCCTCATGATAAACTGCAAACACTTATCCAGATATTGTGCTGGGTAGAAATTTGAAAGAGAAGAAAATGACAAGGTACAGATGTATTGTTAAGAAAGCAGCTCTTTATTGCAGGAGAACTTTCTTTGTTGGCACTTCTCAAATCCCTACCATCAGTTATGGATCAAAAATGCAGAAATGACCTACCTGCTTCTGCAACCCCACTGCTAAAACTCCCATAAAACCACCATCTTCACCACTGCCAGTGTTGGTACCACCACCATCACCACCATCACCACCATTACCACCACCACCACTAC